>LKNJ01002431.1:0-24808 GCA_002120245.1 Maccullochella peelii | reverse complement strand
ACCCCCCACCACCCCCACCCCCAGCTCTACTCCTGTGAAGCACTGCTGCCTTTACCAGGATATGCAGGGACACGTTTGATTTGCACCCTGTACTTAGTGCAAATTAAGTGAAAGTCGATGTGGAAGCTTTTTTTTTTCTCCTGAAATTAGTATCAGTGTTACCATTACCATGTCATGACAAAACGCTTCTTCCCTTTTTAAAGGTGCATGCAGTTTAGTTTACATAGGTTGTGGTGTGTAACAAGTTTGGTTGAATTTATGAGGTGATTTTGAGAGAATAAATCAGACATAATGGGTTAATTATCACCTTCATCCAGGAGTTAGTGCCATATTTTCCACTCAGCCCCCAGGGACAGTTGATTACCTCTAATTTTGGAGGTCTCAGTTTTGTCAAGTTGGTAATTAATGATTCCCCCCTGGGATCAACAGCTGTACTTTCAGAATGCTTGGTATGTTTTAATATAGAAGGCGGGGTTTGATGTTTACATAGCTGGATTACGTAGTGAACTCCGCTGTCAGGTTCACTTGGCTGTGAGTGACATCGGTTTGAACTGCGTTTATCAACCTGTGGATCCCATGCCTTTGTAAAGCCTGGATAAACTCAGGCATGTGATAACAGCATTTGTCAACGTGTACCTGTACACACACCATGTCAATGTAAAGGGAAAGGACAGATGGGGAACATATGGAAAGCTAAACTACACACGTTTGCATTCAGTCAATCAGAAAGACAGAGAAAGGAGCTGTGGGGGAAGATAAGAAAGATTTTTAACCAGACATACGTTGGGTTGAGGGAGGAAATGAATCCTTGACCTTGAAATGATCTCCAAGACCTCCTGCTCCTCACAGACAAACTTATAATGTAAAAAAGGGAGCTCTCTCGATGTCACCTGGAGAGAGAGATGTCATCCATTATCTGACACTCAAGTCGTCTCTGGACAGCCCACCTCTGCTCCGCTCTGCTCACGGCTCTGTCTCCCAACGAATTAGGCCTTGTTTTCCCAGAGGTACCCCCCTGTCTCGGGAACATCTCTGTACCATAATCGGCTGATTGACACAGCTGATTGCAGGGAGTTCAGGGAACCCAGAGCTTTCACTGCCCACTCTATCCAACTGTAGTGTGTCTCACGGTTGATTTATTTTGATCAATACAGCTGCCCGTTAGTCATTCCATTTCCAGTATCGATACTGCATTTGATTTCTGTCCTCGCTAAAACTCAGCAAATCCAATTTCATTTTTACACAACACTTTTGCAGTCTTTAGCATACAGTTTGCTTTTGCTTGTGCATCTCAGTGATTTTCACACTTTGTGAGCCTTTTGTGAGTTGACTTTTCTCATGTTTTAGACTTGATTTTGCTGGTTTTAACCTGTGTTTAGATTGCTAGCCTTCTTTGGCATTTGGCAACATAGTGAAACCAATACACTTAAAGCGTTTTTTCCTGTTATGATTAAGCAGCCTGTTTAAATTTAATCAAACTGATGCCTTTCATTTTAATCTAATTTAAACCCCTTTGGGTGCCAGCCCCTGCTTTGCAAAAAACCCTGACGTAGCTCCCTCAGGTAAATGGATCTATATGTGGTCGGCCCGGTGTTAGCGCTCCGTTTCCACAAGCTGAGGGCGGAGAGACGATGCCTTGCGGGGACGCTGTGGTGCAGACTCAGGAATGCACACACGTGTCATAGCAGCTGTTAGCGGTTGAGGAAGGAGCACTGCCAAGGCAGGTCGACTGACTGTACAGTATATGTTCTTACCTGGATGCTCTCTGAATGTAGCCTGACACATACATTTGAACACAAAAGAAGGGATGCGGCTGGCTCTGGCCTTATCTACTCGGTTGTTTGCATCATATGCATCCACCCTCTGACCACAAGCACACACCCACACATAAATACATACCTTACATGCCTCTTGACCTTTGACCCCCGTTGCCTTCCAGAGGAATGCTGCTCTAAAAAGGAATGCAGCAGCAGGAGGGCAGACTGAAAGCGAGCATATAGGTACCTGAACCAGCTCCCACCCACACACCACGCACGCACACAAAGGCACCACGCTCCGCACATTTATTCAATTGATTTTCTTAGCTGCAATAGCTTTCAATTGGAGTCACTCTGGTCCACTTCCATGGCCAAGCGCTGATGAAAGGGCCCATTCACTGCTACATTATCCACTGAGTTTTCAGGGCTTTCTGACAATGATCCTGGGAGAGGACAGTGAAAGGCTATTACAGGCTCGACAATTGAAAAATTTCACGTTAGGTGGGATTTTACTGTAATGCTATGCCTTGTGGTGACTAAACCTCCTTTACTGGCATACTCCTAACTAGATATGTCATATTTTCTGTTTACAACTTTGTGATTTCAGTTCAGTTCTCATTTCTTTTAAATAGTGAGTCAAATTTTGTGGCCTATTACTTCTTGTTTCTGTAATGAATCACTTCAGGCATGGATTTTTCATTGTGCTATGTCACCTAAATGGGGACTTAACAGTTATTCTAATTTGCCCTACACTTCTCTATACAATGGCATGCTTACCTCATATGTGTAAGTGCTCCCTGTTCCACTAGCAAGCAGATCATTCTGCAAAGATCAGTGCAATTTCATCTGATATCATGAGTCAATTGCTTAAAGTACATCATTATTACTATTGAGTGTTCCATTAAAGTCCAGCTGCACATATTCCTTTTATTTTCTCTTTGTTAAGCCTTTCTCTGGCTAACTGCAGCGTCATCATCCCCCCATTTAATACTTAACCGGCTTTGTTGGCTCGTATTGACTTTATACTTTAGCTACTTCGCTGCCAGCTGCCGCTCAAGGTCACACGGGGGACTTGAAACACAGAAAGACAGAGGAAGGGCAATAAAGAGAGAGAGAGATTTAGAGAATGAGAATGTCAAGAGGAGATACAGAAAATGTGTCTGTGTTTGCACATGCCTGAAAGTGTGTATGTGGAAGAAGAGGACGAAGAAGAGCAAGTGGGTGTGAGATTGAGTGATAATAGCGTGCGGTGTACGTCGGAGAATGCTGCGTGGTTTGGGATGAAAGAAATGGAGAGTCCAGAAAATTGCACGTGTGGTGGGATTTTTTCCCCATTAGGAGTCAATGACAGTAACATCAACCAAGCGCGGCAGCGTTTTCATTCTCACAACTGTGTCATCAGCAGAAATGTTCCCACTTGAGAAAATTCTCTGAAAAGCGTGAGTGGCTGAGAGGGAGAAAAAAAAAAGGGAAGGAGGCTAGCCTCTCGTCCTCACTTTATTTCTCTGTTTTACTTTCCCTCCCATTCCCTCCCTTTGCTTTTTTCCTTTCCTCTTTCTCTCTGCTTCCCCCTCTCTAGTAGAACGATATGGAAATACTGATGTGATTTGGCTCGAAATGGCTCCCTGCCACATTTCCATTTCCCTCTTCTTTTTTTCTTTTTTTTAATGACGACGCGGCGGTTGACATTTTGTTGACACAACGCCATGGAATGAGCGGCAGAAGCTGATCTGGGCCAAGTGAAGAAAACCAGCGACACTTCTTCTCCACCTTATCTCAGTAAAACACTATTATGAGGGGGAATAACCGACATTCACCTGAATGCCAGCGCGGCAGTGTCGCCTGATAGTGGACTCCTGTTGGAGATTTGGAGTGCTGAGCGAGTAGCAAACACAGTTGTGTTGCTACCTGGCTGTTTGGCAGGAGAGGGTGTCACACTCACCGGGTAGCCATTGTTTGTTTTTCTGTAGTCAGATTAATAAATCATGAATATTTCATGATTGCCTGCTCCCTCTTAGATAAAGTACCAAGCTCGTGATGGGGAATGTTAATGATGCAGAGGATAATAAGTTTGAATGAGGTGCAGCTTAATTAGGACTCTTTGATATTTTGGTGTGTGCATGTGTATAAGACACAGATTTAAGCCTATAACTAGATAAAACCTCTGTTTGTTATTTTATCTTATCAGGCCGTCTATCCATCTCATATCCCCTCTGACTTCACTATCTCTGTCTTTCTCCCTCTCTCCTCATTTTAAGCGTCTCGTTTGTGTTTTTGAGTTGCTTCAGCCTCTTTTGGTGTTATCTGGGGCAAGTCACTGTGTCACCGTTACATGAAAGAAGTCAACACAGCTCCGTCAGAGTATTTCTGTCATGGCTCCTGTCTGCCAGTGTGTCTGTCTCTTTCGCAACTGGTATTTTCTCAGCAGTCGACGCTTCTGGTGATGAACCTCATTCATTGGAAGTTTTAGCTGAATCGTTTCATCTAAATGAGTGAAATATGGCTGTCACAAGTTCCTAGAGGTGAAGGTTATGTCTTTAAAACCAGTCCAAAATCAAATGGTATTACATTTATAGTGATATAGCAGAAAAAAACAGCAAATCCTCAAATTTAAGAAACTTGAACCAGCAAATATTTGATATTTTTGCATGTTATGAAGAACATTGTTGTCAATTTGATCAGAATCAGCTTTATTGGCCAGGTATGTGTACACAAGGAATTTGACTCTGGTTTTACGTTGCTCTCAGTGTACATACACAGAAATAGACATACATACAGCTAAAAACATAAAATGTTTGCAAGTAGTGAAAAATGCCCATCAGGTCCCAGAGCCCAAGGTGGCTTCAAATGTCTTGTATATAAAATATTTAGTTAACTGTCATAGAAAATTAGAAGACATTCACATTTGAGATGCTGCCACCAGTGAATATTTGGCATTTTTGCTCGCTCATGTGATTAACCTATTATCAAAACTGTTATCAAAAAGTTGGTCAGTTGTCGATAAACTACTTGATTGATCTTCTAGTCATTTCAGCTGTCACACCTGCTCAAATGTATTCCAATTTTGTGTTGCTACTTGTTTTTTGTCTGTGTGAGTTTTGGCCATGTGTGGCTACTCATCCATCCATGTCTTTTTTGTTTGTCTGTGTGTGTGCGCGCGTCTTCATGTTTGGGTCTTTGTCTACGCCCATGGTCGTGTGAACACGAGCGTGTGTGTGTGTGTGTGCGCGCGCAAGTGCACGTAGGATAACTGGGGTCACAACCCCGCTGTCTGTCCCCTTGCTGAGTGACGAAGGCATAGCCCCGCTCACTGACCCACATTCATTGAAGGATTACCAGCACAGCCACTGCCCCTGGCCTCAGAGGTGGTGGCGGTGGAGTCCGGGGTGGGGGGGTGAACCATCCTGTACCCCCTCCCAGGCCAGCTGCGAGCTAGTTCGTGGAGAGAGATTGATCAGCTGGGAGGGTTCCCCCAAAATGAAAATCGATGAGGGTATTAGCACAGCAGTGGGCCAGCCCCAGGAATCATTTCCTCTACTAAAAGCTGCTCACTTCCACTCTGGAGGAAAAAAAAAAAATGGTCCGAAGGCTTGTTGTGCATACGGTAACGGTAATTGAAAGAGTGAGGAATAACAAGGCTTCAAAATGCCTTCCCTTCCCTGAACTGCCAGGAAATGTTTAAGAGGAATGAATTAATAAGAGACACAGTAGTAAAAGCTGTAAACCCCCTTCTCTCTTTCTCTCTCCTTTTCTTTCTGCTACTCTTGAAGCTCTCTCATCCTTAACTAGTGCTGATACAGTGATGTAAAAAGTTTGCAGGCAGACAGGTAAGTGAGTAGCTGCGCAGTTTCTGGCAGGCTCTGACAGTGCAGAACAGAAGGAGAACGAGAGCGAGAGAAAGAAGCCGATTGGGTCCTTGTGAACTCAATTAAACTAGACAGGTATGTGACTGGTTGAGGCAAAAAGTGATGATCAGGACAGACACGTGATTGGCTTCTCATTAAATTCTCTGCTGAGGAGGGATGAAAGGAAGATATGGCTGCTGTCTGCAAGCAAGCACAATAAGTTCTGAGTTCTGACATCTATCCTTTTTTTTTTTGGCAGAGAGACGAAGTATTTAAAAAAAAAAATCTCTCACGTCTCGGCTTTCTCTGTGTGGCACGGGGCAAGCTGAGACAGGGGTCAACACTGCTCTGAGCGCACATTCCCAGCTCTAACATTCCCACATTCAGCTGCTGCAGTTTCTTGCCACCGGCTCCCTGGTTTTTGTTGTGTTGCGCTTTTTTTGTGTGTTTTTTTTGTTTTTTTTTACCTACGAGTCTCCAACATTAAGTGAGTCAGTCTGAGAACACTTGTTTGTCTTGTGTCTCTCACTGTATTTAAAACCCACAAATTCTAACAGCAAATACGTTGAGTTGCTAATTTTATGAATGGTGTTTAATGCTAGGCTAATGCTGGATATCAATAAAATTTGAAATATAAAATTGTGAGTTTTCTGACCAATATTAAGATTTTAATTGCATTGTGCGCTAATCAGTGTTTGTATATATAAATTGACTTTGTGTAGTGTGAAAGTTTGTCCCTCGTATTGACAAACCTACAGAGAATCATTTTTTACCCGTAGGTCTACGGAGCGTTTTAGCGTCTTTTAGCTCGTTGTTTTGGTTGACGGCTCACAACTTCACTCTCACTGCTCAAATCTCAGCTGTTTTCAGCGACAAAGCTCAGATAAACCCACTGTATGCTATCTGCTCAGCACCAAACAGGAAACAGACAAAGTTAGCAACTAGCTGGTGAACATAGTGGATCATTTAGGAGCTAAAGAGCCAGATAGTTCCCTCAGGAGTTAGTGGAGACTAGCTAAAACAGAGACTGCATGTTGGACTGCCAAAAACATGACTCCATGTTGCTCCATATCTTTTCGAAGTGAAAATAAGCAACTTTTTGCATTTCTTTTTTCCAAGTTGGTTGGAGAAATGTCAACTTTTAAGTTACCTTAGCTAGTCTTATATTAAAAAACATGACATGAATGAAATGAATCTATCATTTTCTAATTTCTGAATTACACATTTGTGCTCCTGTTCATTCCTCCTATTTGCTCATGTGACTAGTCTAAGTGGACTGAGAGTGAATTAGGTTGTAGTATATGCCTGTTATCTTTTCGCTACTAAGTCGAAGGGGGCGGGGGTTGCCGCTGGTCCCAGTGCTCCCAGGGATTTGTCCCTTTTCCTGAATGACTCTGCGGTCCCCAGGCTGTGGAGCACCTGACCAGAGATATCTCATCAAGGGGGGGCAGTGGGCAGAAACTCTGGCCTATATCTGCTGTGGACACACTCTGTTAACGCATGCACAAATACAGAGCTCATAGTTTAAAAGATGAATGTTTCCTTCCAAATAAATAAATGACACAAACTGATTAGAACATAGTCCACCAGCATTGTCAGCAGTTGTTGCAGACCTCGCCTCCTGTGTGCTCCGTGACTCCCTCTGGGCGTTGCAGCAGCTCCACTGGGGAAATCGGGGGGGTTTATGGCAGCTTTTATGGCCCCAAGAGGCCGTTCAGCAAACACCTACCGACGGCACATCAATGGGACGGCAGATCGTTGACGTCAGCTTGCACGCTGACCTCCCTCCTTCACTTCTCACTACCACAGGAGCGAAAAACAAACACTCAACCCCTCCGCTGGTATTCATATTCAAATAGTAATTGGCAAAAGGGGGAAATCTGAGTAAGGGCAAAGAGGAGGTGGTGAAGTGGGGGAGATGAAGAGGGCAATAGCTTAAAAAAGCATTATGTCACTGAAGAATGTGTGCATGGCTCAATGTTTAAGGGGCCAAGGCTTCAGGGAGAGAAAGAGGGTTTTGTTGGAGCAGATCTGCCTGCCTGGCAGGCTGATGGAAGGGTTCTTTTTCCTGTCTGGTTCATCATGCTTTATGACTCGGTTTGACTTCCACTCTTTCGGTGTAAAAGTTGGGGCTGCCCCCAGGCACTCCTAAGGGGTCCTATTGTGCTAAAGTTTGCTCTCTTTCCAGAGGGAATGCTTGTGTCTTGTTGACATCGCAGCCTCCCCATATGGTCCCCTTTTACTCATGTTTCCTCTCCTACTGCTGTGGCCCCTCTTCCTCATGCATCTCTTTCCTTTTTTGCTTAAAAGCCGGGGCGACAACTGGCAACAATGGCTGCTTTTACAGCTCCAGCCATCGACAACCATGCCCTGGTTTGGCAGATTCCGCGACACTTCACGGATCAGCGGCTAAGCCAAAACTGACTGGGGAGGAGGTGGAGGAGGAGGAGAGGAGACGAGGGAAGAAGGCATCTGGTCTCACCAAGGAGAGTCTCAGTATGCCAAGGGCGTGGGTGTGTGATTGACCAGAGAGAGGAAGGAAAGCATCATTTTGGTTTATCACTGTTTTGCCCAGTTTCCTTGGCAGTTTATTTAGTGGTGCTGTTGCGTGGTGTTTATTCATGAGCTTGATTGGGGCCTCCTTTTCAGATAAAGTAGAAGGAGTGCATGCTTGTTTTTGGGAGGCGATGTAGGACAAAGTGCAGCTGCTGGTGGTAATGCTGGATATTTTAAATTAACGCCCACTCTCCTTCTCTACAATTTCTTCCTGCCTTTTCTTCTCCTTGTTCACAGTTTCTCTTCCTCTCTTTTATGTTGTCATTTCTTCCGTCTCACACTCCCACAGCCTCAAAAGCCCACATACACAACAATTTAATTTTGCATCCATGTGACAAGTCTCCTGGAAAAGCTCGCCAGATTTGCTTCTCATGACCCTGACGTTCTGTACGATCTCATTACATCATTGATGGAAACATTTTAGAAATGAGGATGTTTCTTGTCAAATGAGTCATTTCCACAGAGATTCAATGGTTTGATGGCATTTTTCCACAGGTTCCAGCTCAAGCTAGTGTCAGATCTAAATTCTTGTAAGCGGATATTCTGCTACTTTTCCCCCATTTGTGTATTTTTCTGGCTCTGTTGCTGAACCATAGGACGCTTTTCCTGTTTCAGTAGCTTAATTTTTACCCTGTTACATCCTGTTTGGTGGTGTCTATCCAAGCGCATCTCTGCCATCAAAGCAAACCAAAAAGAACGCAGGGGAGAAAAAACTCGAGTGGGAAAAGCCAGTGATCCTGTCGGGAATCTGAGGCACTGCGGTAAAGGGAGGAAAGGGAAAGATGGAAGACGTGTATCAGAAAGAGCAGCAGAGCATCCTGGTTTGTTTAGCAGCTCGACGGGTTGTATTGTCTTTGTGAGGGTGAAATGAAGTGTTTATTTCCCCAGAAAGTTGGTACACGACAGCACTTTGTTTTCAAAGCGTCTGCATCTTGTTTGCCTTTGCAGCTCGCTCGCTAGACACGACGTTCTCCGGCTGTCTGAAGTGAGACAGGTGAGAGGAGCGAGGAGATGCTTCAACTTATGCAACCTGTGGATCATATAGTAAGAGGCATTGTAACAGATATCTTTGTAAGGATGTGCGTTGTCACGTCCCCCACTGAACATGCACTGATGACAGAAATGTCAAGCCAGTGGTAGCTGTTAAATCTTAGTTCGGAGTGGAAAAATCAGGAAACTTGACTTGATTAACAGTATTCAGCCACAGTTGAGATGCACTTGATTTAAATCCCTACTGCTCTGCTAGAGGTGCTGAGTGGCCATCAGTTAAAGACTTCCTGTATCAGGCAGCAAAGAACTGCACATGCGTGTATAAAACTAAGCTGCACGCGCGTGCGAGTTTCTGCTTGGCGAGCGCTGGAGGGCACACACGCTCTCGCAGGTTCACTCTGCTCTCGAAGTTGAATTCTGCTCGCTCGAATCGACCTGACTTTTGACAGTTTGGGGGCGGAAACCAAGGGAGGCACTGGCCCTCTTATGATTGGTCACTTTCACCGCGATCACATACGACCTCCTTTGATTGACAGTTTCTGTTCTGGACTGAACAACAGGCAGACAGTTTGACCAGAAGCTTGATATTTCAAACAACTGAGTCCTGTCAACAATAGCAGTCCTTCAAGACTGGGGCCGAAGCACCACCACACCTGATAACAGTTTTAGTCTCATATGTGTGCAAGAAAAGTCCAAGAAGCCTGCGTGTTATGTAGCCCCGCCCACTTGACCCGGTTCCTTTCGAACTTATTTTATTCATAATAGTTCCAAATTAGCTTTGTTGTTTATCGCTGTTTACGCTTCCTCTTTCCGCTGGCGTTTGAAGCAGAAGTCATAAGTTCGAATGGAACCGGGGAACCATTTCACTGGTTTTCCGCTTACAAAAACACCATGAATTGTGTTTGTTGGAGCATTCACTGCTTGGATTTGAACCCAGAAGTCTGTGGAGGTGGACGAGTGTTTGTGCCTCTGTATGCCCAGAGAGTTTCCGCTGCTCAGGATAAACCAGGGTCGATGGTACTTTGGCAGAATCTCAGGTATGGTGGCCTTTCATCACAGTCTACTGCCTGGCACATTCAAAATGCTAATTTAAACCAGGCAAGATGGTTCAATTAATTTGAAATCTACTCGGTGTCCAAAAGGCCTGCTTTCCTCATTATGTGTCCGCATGTTTGTGTAAGTGTATGAATTTCAAACACCTTTTCCTCTCTAACATGTGTGACATCTGTAGTAGATGTTTGTAGAGAGTTTGGTGCACATTAATCAGCAGCTGTGCCTGCTGTGTGGTATTCTCAAAGTGTTTTCAGTATCATTGCTTCTATATTGAGGTGATAGGTCAAATTATCCTAAGGCTCCCCAGACACAGATGTGTGTGTGTGTGTGTGTGTGTGTGTGTGTGTGTGTGTGTGTGTGTGTGTGTGAGAAAGGAAGCACTTCTGTTTGCTAGTGGGCCCAGTCTGGAGTTTGTGGGATATCTGGTGACTGGAGAGTATTCTCTCACAGCTACATAGCTTACTATCTATAAACACACACTTATATTCTGCTGGGATTGCTGACTTTTCGGGAGCTTAAGGAAAGCATGAGCTAATAATGTCTGAATATATTGGGTGTTTGTCAGTTACACCTTTCTGTTTTAGTCATGGAGAGTGAGCATTTTGTTTTTGGCCTGGACAGTGGAGGATTGTATCTGCAAAATGTTTGCACTGTAGCTGACAAGGGGACAGACAGAAATCCAGACAAGTATTTGTTACGTTTACACTGCAGTCTGAGCTGTGTGTGTGTGTGTGTGTGTTAAATTGTATATGTGCATGACTGTGCATGCTGCTAGGCCTGCGTGTGTTCCCTTTAGCAAAGTAGTGCTGATTCAGTAGTGTGTCCTTCCATTCCCACTTTTTTCCTGCTTTCCTCAGTGAATGTTCTTCTTTTTAAGCCTTCAGGCAGCCCTCCTGCTCAGCCTCTTCCTCCCTGTCCACACACACACACAAACTCACACACACACACACACACATGCACGTACACACACCTCCCTCCCGCATACTCAGCAGCATCTTGTTTGGCCAAAATCCGGCGCTAACTCTAACTGTGGCCACTCATGTGGAACCCCCAGAAGCTACAAAACATGAATAATGTATCAGCAAGAGGAGGTTTTATTCATGTATATATTTTTTTTGCTCTACATATTAAGTAGCATGTCCACACATGCATGCAGCCGTACAGTGCAGCACCGCCTCCTCATCCTCCTCGTAAGGGTACCGGCAGCCCCTGGATTTCACCAATATTTTCACTAAGCAGCACCGAAGGATCTGACTTCCTGTACTCTCCCTTTGACGTGGAGAAAATTTCATTTGAATTTCATCCAGGATCAGAGAGTGACCTTAAAGGCCTGTTTTTTGGGGGGGATAACGCTGAGTGAATTTACTGAGTTCACACGGTCTGAGGAGCAGAGGAGATTCATTATTCAATAAATTGCATTTAATGTGAAGTATGAAGTGAGACCAAATGAGCCTCAAAGCCGGCGGCATCTCTGGATGCTGATAAGCTTTTTAGAGGACGACACAGGGGAGGTTTTTTGGGAACGGGAACAGACGGACTACATCTCCAAAAAATAGATGCGTTGCTTTGCATTTCCCAGCTGCCATATCTATTGGGACGGCTGAGGCAAGTAGATCTAAGGGTGTCTGTCATTACTGAGTTTGCTGTAGCTTCATCATTTCTGCCAGATCTGCTGTGCATTTTCCATTTTAAATCTCCCTAAATAAATCAAGAAATCTCCAGCTACAGAAAAATCTTCAGAATCTCCTTTTCTCATTAATATCTATTGTATGAACTTGATCTGTAGCACTTTCATATCTTGAATTTCTCCGCGGTTTGATCAGTCCCTTTTCCCTTGTTGATGTTGGTGATAAAGACGTCTCCCTCTGCATCAGCTCTTGTGTCACAGTGTTTCCACTTCACATTTTTCAGGCATTTGTAATATAACAAATTTAATTATTACTGTTGTGGAGCAGACACAGGCATCCTCTTTATAGTGCGCATTTGATTAAAAGTGAAGGAGTAAGTTGCTCCATGTACTTTAGCTTCAGGTAGATTTTCACCATGTCCGACCTGAGGGCACACACACCGTCACATCTGACTTGTCTAATTTCATGTAACATGCACAGCTCCTCCTGTAGGATTATGGGTGTTGTGTACAGATACCTTTACAAACAGCTCTGAGCTGCTGTGATCAGAGTCCATGCTCTGGGCACGCTGCCCTCTGAAAGTCCAAAGAACGGTTACCCAAGAGAAAAGGCCGCAATCATCTTCATTACATGTTGGAAGTTTGAGGCTCGCCCACACAGTAAAAAACTTCTGCACCTTCTCATTTAACCACTTCACCAGTTTGTGACTCCATCTTTTACTTCTTTCGATTCACAAACTAAAACATAGCTCCTTCATAGTGTTTCATTTACTCCAAATTTAATTTTGTTATAAAGATGTAACGTCTATGATCTACCTCTTTCAGTTTTTCAATATTCAATAACGTTCAAATGTTTTAAACATATTTCCTGGCAAAATAAATCACGTCACGTTAGCCAAACTCGTTGGCATTGACGACACTCACTTAAAATTCCTGAGTGTCCTTCTATTATAGGTCCATGGAGCACTAGCAGAATCAAGTTAGCATTAGCTTTACTTTCTAAGATAATCGGAGTGCAAAGGCGAGATTAGTGTCCGCTAGTCCTGTTATCTGCTAATCAACTCAAAGCTGTACACGACACCTGCCGTCCTCAGTGCCGGTGCATTATACACTTTATCACTTGACATGGTGTTAACTCAAGGTGCACTCAGGACACTAAGCATGCATTACTTTTATTGTAATGCATATTTCATACGCTGCACTTTCAGATGGATCGACCTGGAGATATAGACTACACAGTATATGCTTCTAATCTCCTTGTGGTAGGTTTTCATGGCTAACGCTCTTTTGTTTTATAGCTTCTTCCCTGAGAGTCAGCATTTTATGTGTGACTTGTAAATTTGGTAGATTTTGAAACCTAAGTCTTATGGAGATTTGTTTTGCTTGCTAGAGGTATGGTCACAGAAGTACCTAAAAGTGAATATTTACAAAATTTGGAAGCATATTTTGGAATCAACGTTACTCTGAAAAAATAAAGAAAGATACTTACTCTTTAGTGTGACAGAGATTTGACCAGGTTATAATTTTTTTAATATATTTAGAAGCAAAAAAAAAACATTGTTTTTGTCACAGGTTTTATTTATATTTTTTCCTCATTTAACCTCATAAATTTACTGTGTTTTCAGGTCAGACTTGTGTAGTAACCGTGCTGTCTAGTTAATGATTGTCAGAAAACATTACCCAACATAATCTATCAAGGCCATATGTGTCAGGCTGTCACTCCTTATCAGTGTGTTACTACATGGATGGATGAACATGTGCATACACACGATATAAACATGGACAGAGAGAGACTGGAAATCTGGGCTTCAAATGAATAAGCCTGTCTGCTGTGCCAAGCACAGCTGGACACTGTTTTTGCTAGTGAAATACAGGCTGCCACCCACGACAGTTTGGAGTGTTGCTTTTAAAGCTCCTCATTGGATGATTTTTCCCTTCTCTTCTCGTCTCAGTCATAGTGACATTTCTCATTACTCCACAGTTATTCCTACTCTTATTTACTGCCATGATGATGCGCAGGTCTTTACTGACAAAATGCAGCAGGGATCTATGAGCATGCATGCCAGAATCACTTGTCTCTTCACAGCGTTTGGTGTGTTTGTGTGTGAGTTCGCTCACTGAACCGTGTGAATGTGAATAATCAAATCATGGTTCGTCCCCTGTTGTTATGAAGCACTTCCCATGTCATCAGAGACCTCTTTCCTTGTATGCCTAGTTTTTTTTTCCAAGAAAGTTTCATCATAGAAAACAAGCTACTGCCATGGAGTAAAATAGGACCTGAATACACTATGTTAATGGATCAGTTAATAGCCAATTGAAGGAAGGAGCACATCAACCCTTTTATGAATCAATATGGCAGTAAGTAAGCGTATATATCAGTGGTCACTAAGAGCATGAAAGGGTAATGTTCTGTGTTAATGCTGTTCATCTCTGTGTGTATATATCAGTTACTGTTTTGGTAAGGCAGAGACATGTTTTCCAACAAAGTTATATGAAAAATATATGAAAAATCAACATATTTCTCCTTTTTAGAGCTGAAACAAATAGTTGATTCACTCATTAGTAGATGGACAGAAAGCTACTTTGATAACTGATTTAAAGGTATAGGTAGTTTTTCAAGAAATAAAGACCTGCTTTTACATCTCCAGTGTGAGGATTTTTTGCTTTTCTCTGTCTTATATTATTATAAACTCAATATCTTTTGGTATTGGACTGTTAGTCAGACAAAACAAGACACTTAAAGACATCACCTTTGACTCTGAGAAACTGTGATGGACATTTGATACTAATTTCCGACATTTTACATAACAAATGATTAGTTGCAGCCCTACTTCTTTTGGCTGTTGCCTCTTTTTTTTTTTTCCATGGATGGATTTGAAAGTAACCCCTTGTTATTAAATATAATTTATAAGCCTGTCATTTACCCATTTCTGATACGATGAAAGTTCCTCAATGACTACAGTTAAAGGCCTTCGTTGGAAAAAGTTAAAAATGTTCGTATTTATTGTCCACTCACCATTTTTTAGAAACTCTTCATTTAAACACCTAACTTCCCTTTTCATGAGTAGTGGCAGGGTTTCCCCCCAGAAAGTGGTTAGCTGAGTTGGTAAGCGTTTTCCCAACTTGATAAACTTGTTTCCCAACATGCTTCTCTGATTAATTGCTGCAGAGCAAATGTACGTTGTGATTGATCAATCAATTTCCTGCTGCGCTGAATCAGACAGGTCCTGACACATCTCATTTCGTTGTCAGTTTAGGTACTTTGTGATTGTTACAGATACACAGCCTTTGGAGTGTGATGTCGCTACACAGTTTGGTTTTCCCAAAGCCAAATGTAATCATTCCTTATGATGTTAGCAGAGACGCTACTTGTTTCAGGCAAGGTGAGACGCCTCCGCTAGACTCTGTGGCGGGACATTGTAACTTTTTCATTTTATTTTCATTTTCATTTAAAGACAATTTAGCTGGTAGGAAGCACCAGCACAGTGTTTCTTCAAGCCTTGATGCCAGCAATATGTTTTGTCCTCCTTTTCCATGCTTTTTACGTTTCAGTGCAACTTATAACAATAGCCATAAGTATTCCATCTAAAAATGGAACCCAGCTCCAGAAACCCCATATCATTTGAATTTTTGTGAGAAGTCCACAAGATATGTCACGCTGGCAGTCACATCTCTCTTCCAGCCACTGTGGGTGTGGTGCAAGTTCCTTCACACAGCTGGATGGGTTTGCAGAGACGTGAAGTGGCCGGTCATTGCAAACAATAGGTGTTGTGGCTGCTGGCAGGAAGTTACAGGAGTTCAAATCACAGAATGACAAGGGGAAATGCCAAAGGAGGAGTAGCTCATGCTCTTTTCTTCCAAACAAACTGCTTACTGTTTGTGCAACTTTCTCATGCAACTCCTGTGGGGTAAGTAAGGAAAATAAACACGAGTTAACCCCGTCACAGATTAATTCCTGGTCATTGCTTTTTACACGAGACCCGGGTCTGCAGCTGTAGTTCTATACACATCACGGAAAAACCATAAAATTATATAACTTTGTGTAAATATATGTTAAAGATAGTTGTTGGCTTTCAGCTAGTTAAAACTATTACTGAGGGTACTAATGTCCTTGATTTTGCAACCAAAAAGAAGTGATGTTTTTCTCTGTAGAACTCCCAACTACACTATTTCTTGCCAACACTTTGCTTGCGTCTATAAAATTGTGTTATTGCTTACAGGTTTACATTTTGCATTAATGTCTTGCAGGGAAAGCTGACCTGGCAACACCATGTTTATTCTGGTATTTTCTTGCAACACCATAGTCACAAGCAGTCTGAATACACACCAAATGTGTTTTCCTTTGGAGTATACCACCAGTTTAAATCTTTCCCTCCCATGTCCCCCTCCTATCACCCTCATCCTTTAAGTGGAGCTTGACTTGTTGGACGCACTCGGTCAGAGTGCAATTATGTAACGGAAAAGGAAAGTGCGTCAGGGCTTGAGATAGCTGAGTGGCTCTGATGGTCCTGCCGCGGCCTGATGGAAGAACATTTGTGGCAGTAATTTAGCACATGGATGCTTCCGTCACGCTCGGCTACGACCACGCCGACCCCCGCTTGTGTTTTCAGGCCGACCAGCTCCCCTGTAAACTCACTGGCTTCCAACAATAGACTGCAAAATGAGACGCACCAGACAGAGAGTTGGGAGGCAGACAGAGAGAGAGAGAGGGACAGTGTGGAAAAGAGAGATTAACAGGCTAAGAAAGTGAGTTGAGTCAAGAAAGAGGAATAAATTGAGGCAAGAAAGACGGACTGCACGCACACAGAACTACACACCATGAACCAATGACCTGGGCATAACTAAAAGCATGCTTATCTCCGTGTCTGCAACCTAAACATAAAAAGAATAGTTTTAGAGTAGAATCAATATATTGAAGTTTGGAGAAAATGAAGTGAGATTTAAAAGTAGAAAGTGACAGTTAAATTAAAGTATATTTGGTGTGTTTTGGAGTGATGTGATTGGGGAAAAAGGCAGAGGAAAAAAGTTGGATTTGTGTGCTGGGATGGCAGATTGTGTCAGGCTGGAGTGAGGCAGACCACAGGAGGCCTCTGAGCACTACATAAACAGAGAGCATGTGTGTGTTACTTAACCCTACCAGACCACAGAGACTCGCTCTGCTCCTGACCAAAACACAGAAACAGGCAGGCTGTGTGTGTGTGTGTGTGTGTATAAATATGTATGTATACTGTATGTACGCATGTGTGACAGTGTTTGTTTAAAACCACAACATAACACAGGCAAACAGCTGTTTTAGCCAGTGTGGTCAGTGCTAACCTCCGCTCCGTCCAGACCTCATTTAACATCATGTTTTCAGTCTCTGGGGTGTTTTTTCGACTTGAACCAGACGCCTCTGCTCTGCCTGTATTAATTAAGGATTTCTCAGAAGAGTACTGTTGATGTAAAGGCCGTGATATATGAGCAGCATTGTGAGGTAATGAAGAACAGCACCACTGCCTTCAGCAAGGATAGAGCTTCACAAATGGGACAAAATATACGTGGAAGCCATAAGGAACACAAGTACCAAGATCAAGCGCCATTGGCTGTAATTGTTGGTACAATAACCCATCTGTATCATTAAATGTCATCCATGCATCATGCCCTCAAGATGTGATATATCTTCTGTCTTAACATTTCCAAGGGGGATTTCTAAAGAGGAACTTAAGCCTTGTAGAGAAATTATTAAGCCTTTTTGACCAAATAGTACCAGGAACTTTAGTATTTTCACTGCATCTCAAGAACTTAGATAGAGATTAGACTGATACTGGTTTTAAAAGCTTGGTTTAACAAGTTACTTTTGCATTTCAGGAGACAACAAGCTGCTTAATTGAATCAATGTTAAAAGGTAGACGAGCTGAGGTGGAAGGAGAGATTTAAAATGCCAAAGAGACAAGACGCCTGTCTCTAATTTATGATCTTCACAATGTTTTGTGTGCTTGTTTTTCTTTTTTTTAAGTAAGTAACCACAACAAGGCATTTAACAAATAACATTAAGTTTCAGTTTATCTCGCTCACTGTCTCTCATTCGCCCACTGCTTCTGTTTATCTCACTTGTTTTCAGACTAGTCAGGAAGTCGGCTGCATAACTGTCTTCTAAATATCAATAACATTAAACATCATTACCACATTACAACACAGTATCAGTCAGTAGTCCTAATGGTTGTAGCGACGACCAGAGCTTGCTTGCAGTCTGAATGAATGCTGCACAAGTTTGACACAGTCACAAACGTTTAGTTCCTGGACCATTGGAACATACTATCAAGGTCAAGAACTTTTTGGTAGTAACTACGGCCCAGAAAACAAAACTAAGGTCCTTAATTCCTAAAATGATTCCTGGGATCCTGGAAAAGTTCCTGCAGACAAAAAGTACTATAATTACTGAGGAGATTGCTTTATGATGAGAATCTCAAGCAAGTCGGTAGAACACAGCTTCACACAACCCACTTTGTAGACAAAAATATGGGGAAAATGGCAACAATTAATGGGTGAAAGATGAACAGTTTTACAGGATCATCTGTGTTTGCAAAAGTACAACCCAAGTGAAAATCTTGATTATTTATCTTGATCACAATCACAAGTCTGTGTTTAAACATGCAGGACCAGCACATAAGAATACATGAAACCCCATGATAGCGAAAAATAGAAACACATTAAAAGTATAGAAAAAGGTACAACATGTAGACAGAGTCAATAGTTTGATATTACACAATAAAAAGAAACCTATCAAGTTAAAACTACAGTTTTTATTCAGGCACAAGATGCTGGACCGTTTCAAGTACAAGTTAATTACATCATGTAATTGCGGTGATGATAAACGAGTCCTTGGTAAATGAAAGCAAATGTTTTAGTTATGCCATTCTTCTAGCTATTAATAATGATAGACAACAAAGTAATTTTTTATTTTTTACCAGCCCCAGTCAGCTGGTTTTCAGGCTCTTATCCCTCTGTCAACACTAGCTTCCTGGGAGGGAAGAGCGGAATGGCCCGGGTGAACCGAACGGTGCCGGGGAAAAATTAGCCCTGTGTCTCGAGGGGAAAGCCGAGGTGTAGACTTTGCCCTGATTTGTTTAGCATTTCAAAGGATGTCGGCTGAGAAAGGAAATGGAGGGTGTGGAGAGATGGCAGGACGGCAGGACCAGGGAGCAAGAGTGGAACAGGCTGGGGAGAGACGGGGCCTGCCTCATCAGGAGATCTGACCCCGTCCCCAAGTTAGAGCTTTCTCATATCGATTAGTTATGCCATGTCACCGCCATTGTTCCCTGCTTGTCCGGGAATCTATCTTCTTCCGTCTCTGGTACATTGCTTCCTGCAAAAGCCCCCAGAGAGACTACAGACGAGTCTTAGCCCTTTCGCATTCCCTCTGTCTCTCATTGAGAAAAGCTTTTTTTGCTGGCAGTTGCCAAGAAAGGAATGACTTGGAGTTGGGGGGGGTGGGAGAAAGGAGTTCTCCCCCCCTCCTCCTCCTTGTCCTTCCTCTCCCTCCTGCACACACACAATCCCTTTTGCCTTAGTAACCGCCCGGCTTTTCCCAGTCCTAACCCTTTTTGCCGGCCCGTCACTCACTGTGCCGGAAAATCCGACTTTCTCTTCAGTCAGGGATCAAAGCTCAGCCCAGCCGACGTATGAGAAGTCACATTCTTGGGCTTTCGGCTGATCCACGGGGAATGGCCTTCACTGCCTGGCAGCAAAAAAAAAAAAAAAGCTTCTGTGGCTCCCGTTTGTCCAGGAGAAAACACGTCTCGCACTTTGCCCTTTTTTCTTATTCTCCCACCCCGCTTCAGGTTTCCACGTAAATCATGAGTCACTCACGCTCGGACACACCTCTGTGGTTTCAAGTGAATGCAAAGCCCTGTTTGTGTGCGTGTGTGTGTCAGTGCAGTGAGGGATTACTCCCCATAGGATCACACATGATGAGGGTAGGGATGAACTGAACTTACCTTGACCTCTTTGGCAAGGTAGAAAGGGGAACTTGGTGGCCTGTAAAAATAGTGAAAAGGGGAAAAAAGACAGTGGAATATCTCGGTCAGGAGTGATCTAATGGGAGGAATGATGAATATAGAGCGTTTGTTATGATCCATGAGGGAGAGAATGACTCCTCTTTTCTTGTGCCACAGTCTCGGTTAGGTCCAAAGCAGATGACATTTATCAAAGAGAGGACAGCTGGAGTTAGGTTTCCAAGGTTAAAAACAAGAAACAGGACCAAAGAATGAGGGAAAATAGAATTCATGTTGAAAGTGAGAGATCCAACAATTTCTCACATCTGCTTTTGCAATATCACCGCCTCATTGATGAATCTTGCTGAGGGCTTTAGCCGCCCCAAGCAATTTTAAAGGCTCGAATGATTTGTGTTTTTGAAAGTCTGACCAATGCATTTTAGAAAACTTTTTCTAAATTGCCTAAATTTTATTCTGCAACTCACTTATTGTGTCCTTTTTCCCCTGATGACTCAGAGTTTCCATCAAACTGTCAAGTGTGTTTCAAGCAACCTTTTTTAAATGTCTCAAAAAATGAAAAACAGGAGTGCTCCCATCAGCTTGGATGAAAGAAAGAAATTGTCTTCCTGGATACAGAACATAGCTCTATTTTCCTCTTTTCAAGCGGTGTTTCTTATGTTTTCAACTGACAAAAAGTGTGAAAACTTTTAAACTTCATGCATCACAAAGCGGTAATAATTGGGTGGATACCCAAAAAGTTTTGGATTATCAGAGAGAGAGAGGTGGGGAAAAAAGTAGGAGAATGATTACAAAAGAGAAAAACAGCTTGGTTGAATTGCACAGCATGAAACATAAAAATAAAGCTTGCAGGGCTTCATTTTCGAAACGCATATCTGCAGCCTTGATCCATTTAAAGCTCCATTTCAAAAATCAATTTGTTAAATGGTTATCAGGTTCAGTTATTGATCGAGCTGCAAGCAGCTGTGGGCTCACTATAATGCAGCCGGTGGCTTCCTGACGCTCAGTGTGGGAGATGAGGAATGGTTATGTTATTTTAGTTCTTTTTAATGTTGGTGTGTGTGCAGGCTGTTCGTGTTTATACCGCCTTGGTGACTGTCCTTTTTGCTGAGTATCATTTTTTTTGAATAAAACGGTTTAAGTTTCCTAGATTCTTAAGCCGCGGGGAAATATCTCTCTTTCACTCTCTCTCTCTGTTTTTAATCTTATTTATCCCTTCCACAGCATGACATCCAGAAATAGACCTGGACAAAACAGTTTGCTTGCTAACTGCGTGACTCAGAGACGGAGAGAGAAGGGGAAAGCGAGAGTGAAGAGAGGAGGAAGGATGGAGGGAGGGAGGGAGACTGGGAGAGGCAGCAGGAGAATGTGAGAGAAACGAAGGGGGAGTGAGGACAAGGGCAAGCAAAAGAGAACAAATCTGACCCATCACGATGCACTCGATATCCTCAACAACCGCCTGTTAAGCCCATCAGACTCAGACCTTTAGTGCGCTAAAAAAGAAAAACGCACAAGAAATATTCTCAACTCTCCATCAAGGTAGAGTTTATTATCCAATTACCGGCATATTGTTGGAGAGAGAGAGCAGCTAAACATCTTTGCCATTCAATTCAGAAACGGCCGAGCCAATATTTTCTCATTAAGCTCTTTGCCAGCAGCAGCGAGTCATTCCATGGTTGGTCTGTGTGGTCCTCTGCCAGATTTAGTTATGAATGCAGACTTCCCGATTCATTTGGATCCAGAATTTGGTCTACCTTAGGGATTTTTGGTGTGGTGGATGATACTGTACATACTGCTGTCAGCTAGCTGTCAACATGTATTTTACTGATCCCTCATGTATATGTCCTTTTGAAAACCATGTGGTGTCAGATTTAGTGCTGGAATAGCTCTGCGTTAAAACAAAGCAAGTTGCTTCAGATACCGGTGAGACATGAAATACGATCCTGTGAAATAACCAAAGGTTGCTTGCTATAGCTTGCTGATTGCTAGCCTGAAGGCGGTGTTAATAAAGGCCAGTCAATCGGCTTTTATTCCAAATGTCTGGTTTTAAAACACATGAACATGTATTCTTGTATCCATGACTCAGCAAACTACAACGCAGCATGACTTAAAAGCAGGCTATTTTCTTTGTGCTTGAAGACAATTAATGAACAATAACAGCGGCCGTGCTTTCCCACCATGAAGCTGTAGCACTAGACACCTTGAGCACAGCCCCAGGAAGTGTTCAGGATGTTGAGGCACTAAATAAATCAGCCAAGAGTTATGGTTCCCAGTTTAAATGGCTTTCACTTCACCACATTTTAAATGGCAAGGGATAAAGGCAACTTAAATTGCCAAAGGATCAACAGGGGATTTTTCAGTGACGGACTAAGCCCATTTATTTATCCATCATCCTAGCCTTTATTACAATGTGCGTATGTGTGTGTATGTGGTTGTGTGCTCGCATATGTTCGTTCTTCCTAAATTAACGCATGAAGGTGTGTGTGTAGCTTAAAGAACACGTGCGTCACAAATGCAAGTGCGTGATCCCTTGCTTGCCTGTGCATTTTTGTGTGTGTGTGTGTTTTTGTTGCGTGAATGCTGGAGCGGCTAGGCCATATGGTACGTGTGGCAGACAATCCGTTCCAGCAGCTCCTCAGAAACAACAGAAAAGCGAACAGGTCTATCTTCAGGGAGGGAGCCAGAGAGCATTCCCACGGAGCCTCATTAGGGGCTCTGGCAATGAGGAGGAGGTGCGAGGAAGAGGCGACGGAGGCAGGTGGCGGTGGAGGAGGGCTAGAACAGGATGTATAGGTATCTGGCAGTGAGAGAACAGACACAGAGGAAAATGGATCTCTGGGGATAATCAAATGATGAGCATCGGCTGCTACTTTCTGCTGTGTTGAAAACCGTTTGGGTTTTGTTGGCCAAGGGGGAGAGGGTAACAGGAGGAAGATGGTAAAAGCACACCTCTGGGCCTTTGCCACTTTACATTTCTTACGTTTTTAACTTGCTTTCTCCATTCCGGCCCCATTAAATTGTGTGCTTTAACCTCCTTTCCCTGTTTTATGAAATATCCTGGTCACCCAGCAGCTTCATCCATCCTCTTTTCCCATACACTTTCCCTGCCTCACATTCCCGCTGCCCTCTTCCCCTTTTTAGTTTTGACGCCATGTGATTCGATGGCTTGTTCAGCACTGTGGGATATTCCGTGATGCCCACACTCGCCACTAGATCTCCCAGCGTCTTATAAGTGGCAGGGCAGCACTCCTTAAAGGGGGAGAGAAGATCAAACACAAAGCCTCCGAACATGGACACCTTCCTGCTGGAGGACAGGCCGAAAGAAAGAGAGAGAGAGAGATGTGAGAAAATATACAGAGGTGAGGTGGTAATCATAGGTAGTTAGGAAGATGGTGGCGCCTTGTGAGGCCTGGCTGTTCGTTGACACACATGGTTGGGTGTTGATTAGTGCAAAAGTCATGCTGGGGTCGGTGCGGTTTACGTGCGCACATGTGGATATTATGTTTTCAGGTTCTCAATTATAATTGGAGAGAGCAGGGCTCTTGCGCTGCTGTGGTTAGTGGTTCAATTCCTCCTAATTTGGCCTAACCAGAGCTCGGGCTCTTCGAGGAGTCGGGAGAAAGGTTAGTGTTCTTTTTGGCTTGTTCCTCTGACCTTCTGTGAGTCATTTTAGTAGTTAGAAGTGGTCAGCTGTGTCACCGCTTAATTAATATTTGTGCTTAAATTTCTTCACACCTATCTGGACTTGAGGAGGCTGTTGTCAGATCTCTGGTGCTTTAATGTATTTTGGTTCAAAATGTCCACCAAACACCAACTAAAACTTGATTTGGCCCACATATCGTTTTGGAAAGAAATCCCAGGAAAACATGCGTATCCCAATTCTCTGTCACAAGTGCTGGATGAGGGGAAAATTAATTTAATCAAGAAAATAGCAACGAGAAGTTGTAATTTAATAAATCGCCTAGTTACATAACAAACAAAACAGGAAGACCTCCTCTGTGGGGATCTGTAATGAGCCAATGACTTCCTCTTTTGGCCTTATTAACTGATAACTGCTGTCATGGCAATATGACACCCTGAAATGCCTTTTAAACCTTGTCTGCCAGGCAAAGTTCAAAGAACTGAATCTAAATGAGGCTGAAATGACTACAGTAGATTACAATATAGTGAACAGTAAATGGAGATTTCAGACACTTAGTAATCATCATCATTTTGGCAGCTGTGGCACAACTGTAATTCTTGCATCTATGATATACAGCGCTTTGCATTGTGAGATTGTGAGCAGCAATGCAATGGACACTTTCTTTGTTCCATTATGGGAATTTTTGAGGGCGCTATATCTTGCATATATTCCATACACAGAATTTGGACATAAAATGGAGGACAGTAAATATGGCGGACTGTATAACAAATAAGGAGTGATTCAGACACAGTACAATTCTTACTGAGAGGCAGTGACTCATCACCTCCAGTATATTGTCAACCTTGTTAATGTTAACAGTTTGTCATGATAGTCATTTTGCTCTGACTAGAACCAGAGAGTCCTCAGCAAAATAGATCCTTTTAGTATTCTTATTTAGTATAGTCCACTTTGACTTCCGTGTATAGTAGAACTTAGGAGAGGAGATTGTGTGTGATGCAGAGGAAACTCACTGCTCTGCTGGTGCTGTTAGTTATTCCTCCCAGACCTGAACAGCATGAAGCCAGATGCCTTATATGTGTGCTGTGTGTTTCTCAGTGTGTACCTCTGCTTTAGAGCTGGCTGGAGTGAGAAAAGCCTGTGTATGTATGTTTCTCTGTGTATGGTTGTGGCTTTAGAAAGGCCTGGTGGACTGGAAAAGGGTGTGTGTGTGTGTGTGTGTGTGTGTGTGTGTGCGTGCCTGTGTTGTGTGAGGGAGAGAAACCAACAACACTTCTACAAAGCTGGGAGAAGCTCTTTGCTCTGCAACCCATCAACCAATGCCAACCTCTTCACACACACACACACAC
>LKNJ01002430.1:0-62324 GCA_002120245.1 Maccullochella peelii | reverse complement strand
TTCTAAGGTTTATTATTCTTCCGTACGTTTTTCGGTCGACTACTGCTTCAGCATACTTTCAGCTACAGAAACCATTCAACTATCAAAATGTTCAGCTCTTTGAGGACATGTGTGCTTGTATTTAACTTTTTTATACATTTTATACTTTTTAAAATATTAAGCTTTTTTCAAAATAATTGGTGTGAATGCTGGAACATACGATGTTGATAAACTGATTAAACCTCCATCAGTTTTTTCCTCTGTTTTTGGCAGTATTGTGACCTTTAATAAATTCAAACCTACCCCTACCTGTTTGAACTGACACACACAAAATACAATACTAAAGCAATATTCACACTTACTGCAAGTGTGAAGTCACAAAGTCAGTCACTAACTATTAAATACCCTCATCTCATTCAATTTATTGTTATGATATATTGTGTTAAGCCTCTACTAGACTTATTGGGGCTTGGTACCCAAAACCTTGGGTGGGGAAGATAATGATATCGCCCCCCTAAATGTTGTCCTGGCTCCCCCTTGCCGTAGCATTTGTGTTGTACCTCTTCAGTCTCTAGTTGTGATAGCAAGCCCTGGCCTTGCTCTGACTGGGAATCAAGCCCCTGATCTCCTGCACCAAAATCAGCAGTGCTACCACTGTGCTAAACCTGCCGATAGATTTCTCCATTTTCAGCAGTGTTATGCAAATAAATTTCAGCTTTCAGCATTCCCACACATTTTCTGCATGGGAATGCAATTTTTCTAGTTTCTATTGGTTTTCTAATGATTGCTTCAATTTGGTTCCTTTTATTGAGAAAATAGAAAATATGGATAGCGCTAACATGTCTGCCTTTGATATTGGTGTGAACCTGGCTAGCAGGTACAATGGTCTCCACACCAGAAAACCTTTACTAAAACAGCTGTTAATTAACTCAGTTGTTATCAACCGTAATGTTACTGTCATTTGTAGTTAGCATACTGATTACTTTTACATTTTAATATTAACTATGTAAATGAGATATTAACAAGTTTGTTAGCCACGAATTTAACGTAGTGCTGCAGTTTCCCACTATGACCACTGGAGGGCAATGAACACTCATGATTGTAGATAAACTGGTCAACTCCACTTAGCATAAAGACAGGCACAATATTATAACACTTCCGTTAAAAATAAAACCATCAAAAAAGACTAAACTACTTGGCATCAAGGCATGTTTCGTTATATATTTCTACGTTTAATACACAGTTTCAACAGAGAAGGGACCCCTAATCCAGCTATTGTAACGTCTAATGGTTGTTTGTGCTGAGCAAATAGTGAAATGATTATGGAAAAAATACAGAAATGGCTTTTTTTTTTTTTCTCCAGTGTTCTCTAATGATGAGCATAGAATAGTAAAGCTTTCTCAACATATTTCCTCATTGTAACCATTTGAGGGTGTAATGACCGTTAGTCTCACACGCCAACAGCACTTCTACAGACTTTTAATCTTCTCATGTTGAATCTTTTTAATTTCTTTATTCTTTTTTTATTTTTTAGACTTTGTGCCCATAGATCTGGATGAATGGTGGGCCCAGCGTTTCCTAGACAATATAGACAAGCTATCCTGACACTCTGCTGGGATTCGTTTATCTTGACGGACGGTCAGGAGGTGAGACCTGAGGCAGGATGGCTCACAGAGGAGGGGAAGTCTGAGCAGGAGTCGTGATGGGTCAAAATGCCCCTATGTGATTCAAATGGATGGACAGCGCTAGGACGCTAACATGGAAACCACACAGACTCACTTCACGTGAACTCTACAATCCATCCATCTCTAAAGATTCAGTCTGCGACAGACGGCACACTGGAGGACGACTTGAAGGTTTTTCTCATCTTACAACAGAGATGTCACGTTACTTTGAAATGCAGTAAAATTGTATTTTCAAGAAGCTTTGTATTGGCATCTTGTTAATTGCCGCAGGAATAGATTGGTTACTCACCTTATTGGTAATGCACACAGACCACCAACCGCTCCATGAATGCTTATACAGTATTTTAAGTTCAACTGTACTTTAATACCAATGAAACCTGTTGCCAAGTCACATTTACCAAATTCAAACTGAAGTGACGCAAGTTCAAAAGTATTTCATTACACGAAATATTTCCACATTTCAGGTATCCAGTATCCATATCACAGAAATGAACATAAAATATTAAATAATGTGAATAAAGATAAAATGTTGGAGGGCTCATAGAGAAAGTGGCAAACGTTAACAGCTCTATTCAGTAACGAGGATGTCTTGCATTTCTAATTGAACTGTAATCAGTCTCTGACCACTTCCAAGCTCTAATGCACGCTTTAGAATAAAACATTACATGATGTTTTGAAAGGACAGATTTACTTCCACACTTTTTGGCCTTAAACTGTGGCTAAACTTGTGGCTGGTTTGCATCCAGATTATTCAGGATGTGGGCGACACTGAGCCTGATGATTTATTTTTGCGGTACCTAGTCTTGAAAAAAGAAAAAAATCCAGTTTTTACATGCCAAGGTGCGATTGGACCATGAAAGTCGCACTGCAATGACAAGTGTAACCATGACCACTTTCTTTATGGCACATATCCTCTGATTATTATTATCGATATCAATACCATTTGAAACACGTGTTTACGGCAAAGCTTACAGCAGTTCATCTTCACTCTGAGCTTTTGAAGCCTTTATGTGCTCTCCATAAGGGGGAGGAAGTACTCCAGAGGGGAAAGAGATGTGAATATGTGTCTTTAGATGAACAAAAGGCCCATTGTTCTCTTCAGAAACTGAAGTTCTCCAGCTTTGGAGGTACTTTAGTTGCTGTCAACTGCTGCAGTCTACAGACCACTGCCATCAAAACCAAGTCAGTCTGCACTGTTCATGTGTGGGAGAGGCTCTCAGTGTTTCTCTAGAGCTTTAGTCAGCAGATCGTTCAGGCGGGAAATCATCGGTCGGGGATCGTCGTTCAGGCCTGCTGTGATCATGGCGTTGTCATAGATCTAAAAGATTATATTGATAAAGAGAAATAAATGTATAAAACTGCACTGATGGACTTCAAGCCAATTAACAAATCACTTTGAGAGACAATATCTCACAAGATTAATTACATGCTGCCAGAACAGACACTACCAATATTTATCATCCATCACTGTGTTAATAGATATTTTTAATGTCATAAATTGTGAAAAATTATTCATATTAGTCGTGTTTTTCCCAGAATGGTATCGTAAAATACAAGCTGCCGCTCAAATAATGGCAAATAATAGCCGGCACAAACAAATGAAGGCTGATGAAATAAAATATGTTTTCCATATCCAGCTCTGATGCACAGTACCTGTTCCAGTAGCAGTCCAGCCAGGTCCGAGTTCGTGTCCTTCAGTGCGTGCATCTTCTTGATCAGATCATGTCTAACAGATGGTAAAAAAATTTTAAAAAGTACAAGATCGTGAGAGCTGGACACAAACACACATTATGTAAAAGTAATAATTCCATCTAATGAAATCCATCCACCACACACACACACACTCTCACCCTGCATTGATCTCCAGTGTGGGCTGCAGTATCTGAGCTCTCTCCTCAGCGGTGCGGGCCAGCTGCTGGGTGCGGAGGAAATGGCGTGCAGCACCCATCTCCAGCACTGTGATCATAGCTGGGTGGGTGTCCAGCCGAGGAGTCAGCTGAAGGCCACATGAAAAGAAAAAAATTATGCAATGTGTCTGCAACATGTTACATTTGAGGTGTTTTTCAGGCCAGTTAACATGAAATGAGACCAACTTTAAAACATTTGAGTTCTTGAGTTTATGTGCACACACTTGGGACTTCGTTAACAACAAGAAATCATCCTATGTAATTCAGAATCCTAGACACACATCAGTCTAATCTTTACCTTTATGTTGGTGACTCGGGGGCCCAAAGCATTCTTCATCCAGGACATCAAGTCGTCGGCCTGCTCCTGCGTCAGGCGCTCGGCGGCTGCAGAGGAGGAAAGGCAATAAAACAGGACGTCAGACCTACAGCCATGAGAGCAAGAGTTGTCCTGCTACACTGCTCAGCTGTAACTAGAGATAAGAGAGAGAGGAGCAGACCGGGTTTGCTGTCCTCAAACTTCTCCTCCTTGTAGTGATCCACCACGATGTCGGTCTCGACGGAGATCATCTTCTTCTTGTCGAACTCCCGGAGGTGGAGCAGCGTCAGCTCATCGAACTGCTCGTAGCAGAACAGCACCTGCGCATATGGGAGAGAAGACGCACATGAAATTTCCACTGCAGTCTTCATCCACATTGACCAGTTTTTAAATCTGTGACATTTTATCAGTCTCTTTTACTGACAAGGACAACGGACTATTATATAATAATCGAATGTGTTATGACTTAAAATATCTGAACAAATGCCAACTGCTACAGTAAATGTAGTGGCTCAGATTCTCGCTGTAAGCAAAGACATTTTCGAGTTTGTATAACATATCCTGATTAAATTAATTACATCTTTACATACTTCAACTAAACAAAACAACAAAGGCATAAGATCAGGGGTGCCATCACAGCCGATTTGGTCCGGTTTAAACTAACTCTAGTGCCAGTTGGTTAGGATCATTCAGGCTGGTGTGAAAGCAGTCACTCAAACTGATGTGGACCAAACAACCAGACTGAGACCGAGCCTGAAAAGGTGGGCCTGAATCCACATCTGATCGGACTCTGGTGCGCTTCTTTAGTGGTGTGAAAGCAAAGCAGACCAGATAAATGTGTGGAAGCAGATATGTGAAAACTACATTACATCTGCCGATACTGAATTAGACATAAATGGGAATATAGACCTTTTTTCTTATGTCACAAGTGCCTTCAACTTATTGATCTCTCAGCACACATCACATCAGATTTGATCATTACCACCCTCTCACCTCCATGTCTTTCTGTTTCATGGCCTCGTAGTAGGGAGAGTGCTCTGCTAGATGGCGGTTGGGGGCACACAGGTAGTAGATGTTGCGTGTGCCAGCCTTCATGCGGGAGGAGTACTCCATCAGGTTGGTCTGCTGGCCCGCTGGCAGAGCAGAAGACTCAAACCTCAACAGCTTTGCAATGTCCTCCTGTTCAGAGACAGCACGGAGGGTGACGTCATATTTCTGCTGCTTTTAACATTAGAGACACTTATGCAAACCAAACATTCATGATATGTTAATGAAAATTGTGGTAAGTCGTTTGCATTTTTATAGCTTTTCTCCAGAGCAAAGTCACCTTGACATCTTGTTCCTGGGTGGTGACGATGCCCTCCCTCATGAAGAGGCCGTAGTCCTCAAAGAACTTGTTGTACTTCTCTGGTTCCTTCTTGCTCTGGTCCAACAGGAAGCGGATCACCCTCTGCTGCAAAACGCCACGGAGCTTCCTGAAGCCAGAGGGGATGGCATAAAAATGAATCAGTAGTAGGAGTACAAGTAGAGAACTGAGAAATGCATTTAGAATTTAAGGGTAAATATTTCTAAAAATGTAGATTTTGGTGGTTCTGTACCTGATGAGGGCGCTCTCCTGCAGCAGCTCTCTGCTCAGATTCAGCGGGATGTCCTCGCTGTCCACCACACCTGCACACACACACAATGTGTAGCTCAGCACTGACAAACCAACACTATTATTTCCTCCTCTTCATAAAAGCATGCATGTAAAAACGGAGTAGAGACGAGTGTGTGTTTCCACTCGGGAGGATCCAGACCTCGGAGGAAGCGCAGCCACTTGGGCAGAATGTCTGTGGCTTTGGTCTGGATCAGGACTTTCCTGCTGAACAGAGCCACACTGGAGCCCATCTCCCTGCTCACGTCAAACATGCTTGGCTTCTGTTGACAAGAAAATAATATTCTGTTAGGGGAGAGTTACATAACGTGATCTTTAACACAGGTTGGCATTATTTCAGGGTGACCGATTTGGAGCCCAGAAAGTTGCTGGTTTGAATCCCAGATTACCTGAGTGGGGAAATGTAAAAGAGAAACATTACCTTTAAATTTGCTGGTGAGGTTTTGGCTCAGCTAGGCAGCGAAACTCCAGTTAAAATAAAAGTTTAAAATAAAGTGTCAGGTCCTGAACTCCTCGCTCACCGTGTCAGGGACATAAAAGATGCTTCGGATGTTGAGTGGGGCGTCGGCGCGGTAGTGCAGTGTGTAGCGGGGCTTGTCGTAGGACTGGGCGACGTAACGGTAGAACTCCTCGTGCTGCCAGTCACTAATCTCCTTTGGCTCCATCATCCACAGGGCCTGATGGGAGACAGAGGTCAAACAACAATTAATAAAGACAACAAAAATCCCACATTTATATGTCACAGTATATGTTATTATAGTGATGCCTAACTCTAGAAATTTATTCTAAACGTTGAAAACAGAATCAGAAGCTCACCTGCAGAGTGTTGAGCCTCCGTCCGTTCAGAAAGATGGGGAAGCTGACAAAGTTGCTGTACTTTGTCACAACCTCTGAAAGAGATACAACAGCTTGTAATCATATGGAGTGATGCACTAATGTGTATCATCACTGCAGTTATAGATTAGCCACTGAAGCAGCTCCGGCAGTTGTACCTTTAACTCTGTCCTCGGAGGAAAACTCCTTGCAGTCATCTTTGAGGTGCAGCACGATCTTTGTTCCCTGCTGAACACCACTGGCTTCAGCGATCTCAAAAACTCCAGAGCTGAGGAAGACAATGACAGAGAATGCCTGAGGATCACATTTGGTTAGAGCCATTTCACAGACACATGTATACGCTCTTTGCTCTGCTGTAGAACAGAATCGCACTGAGGACATTTCTGTTTCCTACTCTTGATGTTGAAATAAAAGATTTTCAATTATTGCTCTCATTCCCATTGCATCCCTCCCTCTCACCCGTCTGAGGACCACTTGTATCCGGGTGTGCCGGGCTCGGCAGACTGGGAGTACACATCAACGCGGTCAGCCACCATGAAGGCAGAGTAGAATCCCACCCCGAACTGACCAATGATGGTGCTGCTGGCCTCCGCCTGGTTCTGCAGGGCATCCAGAAATGCCTGCAGTGTGTGGAATAGATGATTATTATGACAGAATGAGTGGTCAACAAGCGTGACATTCATAGATATGAACTGATGGATTCATTGGATTGTTTATTGCACATTGACACACTAGTTGAGTCTGTGGAAGAGAAGCTACAACCTTGGAACCGGAGCGGGCGATAGTCCCCAGGTTGGCCACCAGCTCCTCTTGGTTCATCCCCACTCCTGTGTCCTGTTAAGAGTACAGAGAATCCCTGTCACTCAAAAAAAAAATAAAAAGTCAACATAGCTTGTGGTATAATATTCATCCACCAGGTGGCAATCTATCTAAAAAACAGACCAAGAATCAGAGTCCACAAGAAGCCCTTGTTCACTGCAGTAACCTGCCTCCTCTCCACTAATACTGGTGAGGGCCTGGACATAGTTTTTTGTTTGTCCAAAAAACATTATGCATTATTCTTCTTATTTAAAGTAGTAGTTGGTCAATACAGAGGCAACAGTAAAACGTTGATTACTGTTGTTGTAGTCATACTTGCTGTGATGTGATCACACATCTTAACTAATCACAACACTACCAGCAACCCCTGAAAGTACTTGTAACTTGTATTTAGAGTCACTTCCTGAGCAGTACCAAAATGTACCTCCACAAACCGTGAAGAGAACAGCAGAAACAAAAGCAGAACCCATGACAAAGGTTATATGTGACATTTCATTCCTGCAGTGGAAAATGGCGACAATGTTGTACGTTTAACTAAAAATCAACATGGAGGCTGAAAGACCAACAGCACACGAATCTGTCGAAAAGAATACCAATCAACCAAAATTCATGCAGACTGCACATCTTATACAATCGTGGGTATACCTGAATGGTGAAGGTTCCCTTGGCAGAATCGGTCTGCAGGTGGATCTCCATCTGAGCTGTTTCACCGCCTGATGTGACCAGTTTGTGGCGTAGTTTTTCCAGAGCGTCACTGCCGTTGGAGACCAGCTCCCTGATGAACACCTGGTGGGATGCGGAAGAGCCAGCGAATCAGCCGGAGGAGAACAGTTATAGCTAATAACCTGAAATGTCAGTCTAGCTAAGCTGTTGATGTTGATAATTTCTTTCTCTCTCTCACTCACTCACTCACACTAACCCTCTTACCTCTTTCTCAGAGTACAAGGACCTGGCAACAATGTCCAGCAGTTTTTTCGTCTCAGCCTGAAATTCATGTTTGGAGAAGCTACCTGCGTGGATCAGGGGTACAACGACATTCGGATTATCTTAAATCTAACAAATGCTATGTGCTGTAACATTCAGGGAGAATTCTGTCTGCAGTTGTTTCAGCACCTTGTACAGACTCTGTATCACTGATGATGGTGTGCAGAGGCTCTGCCTCAGGCTCTTTCTCAGGCTCTTTCTCGGCCTCCTGGGTGCTGTAGTAAGACTGCTGGCTGAAACCAAGGCAGGACCGCTGGGAGCTCCAGACTCTGGGACGACTGCTCCACTTCTGCTGCTGTCCAAACTGCAAGTCTGATGACAGTAGCAGTCAGCTGGTGGGGCTGCTTCACATGTCAAGCGGTGGCATTGACATTTCTGGATGCCTTAAAGAAGGCTTTCCTGACCAAGAACCTCTATTCATCAAAAGTCTGAATTTACACTTATCTTACAGCAAAGTATAGCATAAAGCTTTTAAACCAACTCTTAAGTGATCACATGATTTATCACATGTATGTTCAGAACCAATCATGTTAGAAAAGGGATCTCTTCACAGCCAGGAAATAAAAGTTATTACAGCAACCAATAACTCTCTCAACATACATATGGTCATGAGTAGTGTTTACAGACAGGACTTAAAGGATAGATTAATATTCCCTTTAAATATGGGTCCCTTTATTTATGATTTGATGCCAATTTGTTTGATGTCTTTGGGTAGATGGTCTACAGGCAGGTGGCATCGCCGTACAACTTGTTGGTTTATTACTCCATCAAGTAAAGGCATGAGGCCATTACTGCAAAGAGCTAGTGATGAACTTGTAATGAGTAATAATAACGGAATATCTCTTATGATTTAATAACGGAATATATATAAAATGAAATCACTTGACACTGACAACCAGATCAGTCCCCAGAGTCTGCGGGTCAGTCTAAAGTATTGATGTAACTTAATGCTAAGTCGTAACCCATCGATTTAAATCCACCTGTAGCGGTTATGTATTTTCTAAGTGAGCTATCGGCTCGTGGTATTAAACTGCAGGCTGGTAAATGAGGCATTTGGGTTCAGAGTTTACATGACTATGATCTTGTTGCTGTCAACTAGCCGGCTAGGCTAACTCTGCCAGCTAACAAACACAGCTTACCTCCAATGAGAGAGCGCGAGATAGCTCGGCTGTTAAGCCCTCGTGCACATGACATTAGCCGCGAGTTGGCCCTCGAAGAGGCACCGAGGGCGAACCGAGCCAGCGCGAGGCAGCGGGACATGATGACAGACGATGAGGATAAGAAGACGAGACAGGTCGACTGACCGTGGGACACGCTTGGGGCACAGGCAGGACCAACGACTGCGCCTTGTTATGACGTCGGCAGGGCGTCCACCATACTGCCTGATGAAAAGCGGAAATTATTCAATCATCTCATGTAATAAGTATGTAAGCGCACTGTTTCGTTTCATTGATTTGTATTAAAACCCTACTAATCATATCTGTACCAATTTACACTTAATCTGCTTGTTAGCCTCCTTTACTGTTTGACGGGGATTAATTTCAGTTCTTAATTTGCCCTTCAAGGTCAAACTGGTCATTTTAACTACGATATAAAAATCACGCAAAATATTTAAAATTATGTAAATAGGTTTGTCATGTTGTTGCTGACTAGAGCTGAAACGATTATTTTATTAATTGTTTATTCGCGGATTCATTTTCTGTCTATTTTGACATTTGATTAATTATTGGAGTATTATTTCAAGCAAAAATGTGCAACGTTTGATGATTCCAGTTTATATCTATACATGTAAACTACGTTACATTATAGTACACATAATCGCTTGGGGTTTTTCGATTGTCGGACAAAGAGCAAAAATACGATATGTTGGGTGTGAAATTGTGACTGACGATTTTTACTTTTTTCTAGTGTTTTATATACTACTGATTAATCGAAAAATTTAAGAAAATAATCCGCAGATTGATTTATAATGAAAATAATCATTAGCATTGGATTGTAACTGATTAACCACAACAGAGTTCTTCCCAAACAGAAAAAACAGAAGCAGAGTCTGTGGCACACAGGTTTATTTAACAATATGGTATATAAGTACGAAATGAGCCATTTGAACCAGTTTGTACAGTGATTTCATTCTTATTTTCTGCATATTTACAGTACTGTAGCTGCATGATTTACATTAGAGAACAGTTCATCAATTCAAGTTTAATGCAAGAGAGAAAATGATGCACACAACTGCAATGCAACTCTCTCTGAACACAAATCAGCAGTCAAACAAGTTAAATTTCCCACCACAGGCAAAAGAGTTCAGGACTTATGAGAATTTATTTAGACTGAGGGGGAGACAAAGCAATTTTTTAAACATCTGCAAGACGATTTCTGGGCCCAAGCCAGTGAAAAGAACATTCCGGCACCTGTGAACATTAACAAGCTTCAATGCAGGTTTCTCTTACACCTGCCTTTTGTGTTTGGGTGTGTGCAAGAGTTTCTAGATCTATACAAATACATTAATCTCCCATAGACTCTGCAAACAGGAAAGAAATTAAGGCTTTCCCAAAGGCAGTCCTTTTGAAAAATGGCATATTAGAATAAATTAGCCAGGAACAGAGACACTGAGTAAGAGGTGAAACCTGGCAAAAAATTCCCAGACAAATAATTTTACAGTCTTCTCAACACAAATACGATATTAATTTGCAAAGGTACAAAATAAAAAAAATTGAATAAGAAAAATGAAATTTTTTTGTTTTGAGAAGTTTTGTTAGAAAAGTCAATACCAGAGCATAACAAATGAAAAACAAACTAAAACACCACAAAGACCAGGGCAAATTCTTGCATGGCTGGTCTGAACCAAAAATATATTCTTTGTCTCTTTGTTGTCTTCTTTTAAACAGCAATTATTAAATCACTCTGTGTTGGAAGAAAAAGCAGTCCCTTGGTTTAAGGAAAGTTCACAGTCTGTAGGCCTCATATGACTCATTTGTTTGTGTTTCTTTTAGCTTTTTACATCAGCAAGTACAAAAAATTCTCAGCTGAAAACAGAACAAGGCCTTTCTTCTGTCACAATATGCTACAATCCTTCAACAAATTTCTCCAGCGTGTCTCCTGTCGTATCACCCACCATACTCATGTCATTACTCAACCCCCCTCTGTTTGGTGTGTTAAGTTGTGGGAGCATGGCACTCTGCTCCGGTGTTCCCATGTGTCCCTGCTCCATGGGGCCTCCAAGACTGGGGTGGGGAGAGCTGGAGTGGAGGGCGCCATGCTGAGGTGAGGGCTGGGGCTGTATCCGTGGGGAGGGACTGGAATGCGGGGGCTGCTGCGAAGGCGGACGGGGCGATTGCACTGGGGCTGGGGAGCGTACTTGGTTTCCCAGGGTATTTGCCATTGTCTGGCCAGGTAAGTGAGCTCCTCCCTGGGCTTGGCCTTGGAGCATGTGGGGTTGTGGACTCATCGAGTTAGCCTGCGCTGGAGAGCCCATCTGCTGCTTTAACATCTGCTGCTGCTGCAGTATGCGCTGCAGGTTCTGGGGCCCATCCATGCCCATGCCAGGTTGGCCCATTTGGGACGTGGGAGGGAGCTGTCCCATGGGCCCCCCACCTCCTTGCATAGCCATTTGCTGCTGCATACGGAGCTGGGAGTAGCTTGCTGGCCCTGGCTGCTGCTGGGGGAACTGACCGTGCCCCTGAGGCATGCCTCCCTGCTGCGCCTGCTGTTGCTGCTGCTGCGCCTGCATCTGCTGCATCTGCTGCATCTGCTGCTGCTGCTGCTGCTGCTGCTGCTGCTGCCTGAGCAGCTGTTGTCGGCGGTACAGTTGGGGATTGCCGTTTTGAGCAGCATTCATCATCTGGCCTTGGGGGCCCATGGTTGCCATGCCCTGGGGCCCTGCCTGCTGAGGAGGCTGCTGCTGCTGAGGTGCCATCCCTGGCCTCTGCACCTGGTTTGCCATGGCTGCCATTGCCTGCATTCCTGCCTGGGACCCCAGCATGGACTGAGGGTTCTGCTGCGGCACCTGCTGCTGTTGCTGTGGCTGGTTGGCCTGGTACTTGGCTGTCCTCTGTTTAATGAAGGCGGCCATGAGGTGGGGGTTTGACTTGAGGATGTTGAGGACCTGCTGTTGCTGCTGGGGGGAGCTGGGAGATTTGAGGGTGCGCAATAAGTCCTGCAGGGCACTCGGGGCAATGTTACCAGGTATGCCCCGTGGCATGTTTTGCTGCTGTGGTGTCATGCCCTGCTGTGAGGGCCCCTGGGGAGGCATGACCCCAGGCATTTGGAGACCCTGTTGCTGGGGCATAATGGGCCGCTGCATGAGCTGCCCTTGCTGGGGCATGGGGGTTCCCTGAGCCTGCTGAGGGGCCAAGGGGCCTTGTTGAGGAGGAACCTGCGGCTGATGACCCTGGGGATTCTGCATGGGATTCTGCATGGGATTCTGCATGGGATTCTGCATGGGATTCTGCATCCCTGGACCCCATTGGCCCTGCTGCATAGCCTGCATCACCTGGGGGCCCCGTTGCCCCTGCATCATCTGCATTTGGCCCTGCACGGGCCCCATCATTCTGGGGTGGTTCATGGGCATCCCATTCCTGGCATAATTCTGCTGCTGCTGCTGCTGTTGTTGTTGCTTCGTCTTGGCTACCATCTGGATCTGTCTGGCCACCTTCAGGGCTGCCAGCAGAGGCTGCTGCTGTTGCTGCTGCTGCTGCTGCTGCTGCTGCTGCGGTGGCTGAGGCTGAGGCTGCTGTTGGTGTGGCATGTTAGGCAGAGGTGACTGCTGCTGATGGTGAGGGGATGACTGAGGCCCTGGTTTGCCCTGCAGCACTGGTGTTGGGGGCTGGCTGCTGCGGCCATTGTTGGGGAAGCCTTGGGCAATATTGGCAGGGTTTGGTGGCTGCTGTTGTTGGGGTTGGTTGGGCATAGGCTGGGGGGTCTGGGGTGTATTAGGCTGCTGCACAGAGTTTGGGGTGTCAGGAGCAGCTGAGGTAGGTGGAGATGGCATGGGCATACCCCTTCCAGCCATGGTGGCCATTCTGCGGCGCATCATTTGAGCCTGCTGAAGCCTCATCTGCAGCTGCTGCTGATGGAGTTTGTGCTTGATGTTGAGACAGAAGGGAACAGGACACTTGTTCTCCTGACAGTGCTTGGCGTGATAACAACATAAAGCAATGAGCTGCTTGCACACAGGGCAGCCACCATTGGTCTTACGCTTGCAGCCCTTGGTGTGTTGAACCACCCTCTTCATCTTCTGGCATGAAGGCAAAGAGCAGTTGGCATTGCGGCACTGACAGGCGTGGACCAGGGACTGGATGCAACGCTGGATGCTGAGACGTCGACTCTCCTGAGGGCTCTTGGAGGCCTCTCCACCCTGACCGTTGCTGTCGTCATCTAAACCCAGGCCCCACTTCACCATCTGGTGCTCATGGCCCTTAGCGTTGTAGCAGTTAATGCATAGGTCGTAGTCCTGATGACAGGTAAGGAAGACCACATTAAGGTTAAGTCAAGATTTAAATTCAATACCAGTACTACTCAAAACTGATATATACATTTCAAAACATATCTGTAAAGTGCCACTATTCCCCTACCTCGCAGACGGTGCAGTGCCAGCGAGTCTCTACGTGGTGCTTGCACTCGTTGCAGGTGTACACAAAGCGGTCCTGGCCCTGGTTGTGCAGCTCTACCAACATACACATCGTGCTCCATTTGCACCTTCTCAGTGAGCTGAACTCCCAGTGCTTGTCCCTGGCCAAAGTCAGAAAGGCATCACGGCCGTCCATCAGGTCACAGGTCAACAAAGGGTCAGGGTCCATAATGGGTGGCAGGGTGTTAATGACTGGCCCAGCATGGAGGTGGATAACAAAAAACACCTTGTAATAGAAAGCAGGGGAAACGGGTCGGTTAGTTGTAAGGACAGTCAAAGTGTGCTGTAACAAATTCCCAACCCGCAGTCCATCTCAAGTAGGAGGCAATTCCTAAATGGGATGTAAGTATCTGCACTGCTCTCTAAAGCTGGGTCCTGTTGTGTGAGCTGGTGAACTCATGTGCCTAGATGTGCCTATAAGATGTACAGAAAGCCATGTGCCATTGAGAGAAAGAACCTGTTATTTGATCAGCCATGACAACCTACCAGCTTGGCTTAAAATATCAAAAGTGTTAAAACTTAGTTGCTGCAATGTTGTATGGAATGGCATTTTTAATCATGAGGAGTGGACTGCAAAAAAATATGTTATAGTTGGTAGGGTTTCCCCACCTCCTTATGTTTCTCCATTGTGGCGTAGAGCTTCTGGGACAGATCATTGGCTACATTCGGCATCCCAGGCTTTTTCTTATTGGCTCGGCTGACGCTGCTCTTGTTTTTGTTGGTTTTCTTGTTATTCTTCTTTTTGGCAGTCTTGCTGTCAGCTTGGGCTCCCTTGAAATAGATGGACATGAACGTTCAGAGAAGCAGAGATTGCACAACAGGCAAGATGAGGTTGTGCAATTAAGCGGAGTGGTTAAACAATGCCTGAATGACTGCTGAAAGCTTTTAAATAATGAGGACTTGAGGATGATAAAATCTGGGGTGAAACAGAGGCCTAAGTACCGGGCTGTTGATTTTGGCATAACAAGAGCATTCCTTTTATGAAAACCATTTCAGAATGCCCAATCCACCTATTCATCTAACTCACCTCTGTCGTCTCAGAGGAGGCCGTGTTCTCCTCCTTCTTCCTCTCCTCCTCCTCCTGCTCCAGCTCCTTGATGCTCTCCTCCAGTACATTAGGCCAAAAGTCACCCTCAAAGTACGGCAGCTCATAGGCACTGGTCAGTCTGTCTTCTGTTGCCTGCTTGAAAATGTCCTAAACACAGACACAAGACTTCCATCAGGAAAGATAGTAGCATAGCAAGTTTAAGTTGAATTTAAAACTTTCAACAGCTTTTTAATGACAAATTTAAATGTGAGATCATTTTGTCACTGAAATAAACATTAAAATGGGGGGGAAATGGCAGTCCTACTGGAGCATACTGTAAAGATTAGCCTAAATGATTTGACTGTATATTGTCTAAAAATAATTAGAATGGTAGTTTTTGTTACGTAATTTTCGCAATAATCTATATGAAACACAAGGGGGAGCCCCCCCCCATGCTGTACACGTGGGGATTGGACACAGTGGGTGATAAATACTATTTGTCTGGTCAGCAGAAAGGATGAATCAAAGCATATTAATACTAGAAAAGGGCATTATAGACTAATTTAATATTGGGATACTTAACACAATCAATATCAGTATAGTGTCTGGTAAAGTAGTTTAAATTTTAATTTAAAAATAGTTTAAATTTACATGTTAATCCCATTTCGCTTTAGCAGCCTAAATCCTGTAACTGAAAAAAAAAAAATTTTCAATTATTATTAGATCAGATCATGTCAAAGCTAACTTATCATTCAGACAAGTTCAACTGTGAACCACCATCGCTCTAAGAAAGAATCCTGTTGCAATATGATTATATGAAGTGACAGTATGAAAATAAACTAAATTATCATCTAGACGTTTTAAAAAGAGGCAACACAAAGTTAACAACACCTGTAAATAGTTAACAGTAATTAACAGATAACACAATATACATAATAATATGCCCAAATAATTTGATAATCAGTGTGAAATTTTCATATCAGCCTACTGTAGAGTATTAGAAGTCAATACTGCAATATGGGATGGCATCTGACTAACGCCTAATCACAAAAGACACCCAGACTGACTCACCGTACAGTTATAACTGGTGGCAAAATTGTTAACTATGACTGAGAAAATCTTGAGACTGTGCATCCCACTGTAGTCACAAAGATGCAATGATGTGATCATATCCTGACCTTGTAATCGTGTAAGATCCTCTCGGCGAAAGCCTTGTCCAGCATCTTTCTGTACCACTCTTGGAGCCTCTTGGGCTTGGGGATCTTCTGGTCAGGAGGGTGGCAGTGGAAAATGTAGTCATCTCCTTCACTGGGTGGGCAGGCCCAGATGTGACCCATCACGTACCTGAGGGCGGCAAGAATTATCAGCCACTTAGAACTTGCAGGAATGACATATACAGTATTAGCTGGAATGATGTAAAACACTACAGCTTGTAAAACTTCTCTTAACTTACCCCAGTTTCTTCACATACTCCAGGTAGCCTATTAAGATCTCATGGTACACTGCAGTCCTTAGCAAACGTGGTTTGAAGAAGTGAATACTGTCGAGGTATGATATGTAAACCCGTCTGCAAAGCAAATACAGTGAATTTAATCAAAGAGCAATACACACAAAGTACCAAAATAAACTGAGAAAGCTGCATACATCATTCTTATTTTTTTGCTGTAGTTTTACCTGGTATTTGGAAAGGGGCACTCTGAGCCGTACTCCTGGACGTGCATGCCAAAGAAACAAACGTCCACCCCGTCTATTTCCTCAAATGCAAAAAGTGCTTTGGTTCTGTAAGGGAAGCTCTCCACCATCTCGCCTGAGTCCACAAACCTGCAGAAACACAGAAGCATAAGTAAAGTTACAGACTTTTTCTTTTGGACTAAACTTGCTTTGTAAAGGACAGGAGGACAGGAGAAGGAATTATTTTGGGCCTAAGGCTCAGGAGAGCTCCTAGATCATTTCTATTGTCAGGTCTTTCATGCATGTTTATTTACTTGGAGATTCAGATTTATACAATATATGGACTATTTGCAATTGAGAACAAAGGCTAAGCAAGAAAGCCACAATGTACATTTTTTGTGCTTTTACAATCTTCCAGCAGTGGAAGGTCAGCACAATAGTGATCTATATGGAGGAGGTCGACATCTAACACATTCAAATCCATCAATTAAAAGCGTCTGGGACGTACTGGCGGCCTAGGGGTTTAAGATTCTGATTATATAACCGTAACTTCCCCGGTTTAAGTCTAGCAGGGCACCTTTGTTACATGTCTTCCCTTCTCTCTCTCTCCTCATCTTCTGTCAGCTCTACACTGTCATCAAATTAAATGCCCCAAAACAATACTTTTAAGTGACAACATGGCTTTATCAGAAACATTCATTTTGATGTGGCAAGTTCTACTGATGTTTTTCAATTCCTTCTGTCACTATTTTAGTTTAAACATCTTCATTGACAATTTTGAAGACTCTGCATACATATCAAATGCACGGCACATCAAATACAGAACAATCAATGAGCATTTTTTTCTTGAAAACTTAAGTAATCCCCAAGTTCTTAAGTGGTATGCAGTGTAGTTTCCAGCTGGACTTGGAGTAAGAAAGCAGCCACACAATGAAAACTACCATGTCATTGCATATTTTACTAATGTTTTTGCAAAACAGGAGAGACACACTTTATCAGCAGGCGAGAACCTTACCTAGACTTCATGCCAGGCTTAATCTCCACAGTTTTGTCAGAGCTGGCCACCACTCGGACAAACACCTCACCGGCCTCTGGGTGGTTCTGCCTTTTCAAGTACTTATTCACTCTGTCCTCAATATACGTGCCCAACCTTGTAGACTGCAACCCTTTACAAACATTAACACAAACGTTTAGTATTAATTCAAGTTTTAAAGAGTCTTTTACGTGATTAAATAAAGGAAATTTTAATTTAATTAAATGTTACTGTTGTTTTACTACTACATGTAACTTACTTTTGGCTGAAAACTTGTTCTCCTTTCTTGTTTTGCCAGACTTCTTCAGACAGTTCTCACAGATAAAGCTAGAAGAAAAACGATCAAACTGTAGTTTAGTGTCAACATACAGTAACTCCGGCAAATACAAATTCCTGTTCAAAAGAATTCTGTTAAAGTCAAACATGGACTGCATATGCTTAAAGGGCTGGACAGCCATAGCGAGACTTACCCTGATGGCCAAATGACGTCGTAGTGCAGCACGCAGATCTGATGCATCTTTCGGCCACAGTCTTTACATTCAACAAATCTGCAACGACAAACATTCGGTTTTTCTGTGCTTTCTTTGCAAAAAGTAGTAAAGAAGCATCACTGCTATAACATAAAAGAGAGTCAAACTGAAGTTATTGTCCAAACTGTACTCACGGTTCTGAGTCCAGCATGTCATTTTTCTTCTTTTCGAACTGCTCTTTTGATATCATGCTGCACGAAAAAGAGATAAAGAGACAACCAAGTTCATGTTGGCTCCTGGGTTTGAAAATCCTTTCCACAGAATCAAGTCTAGAGAGCAAACAGCCTGATAATCTCGCAAGATGATCATCAGGAGGTGTACTGCCACCCGGGCCTGGTAACTTACGTCTGTGGCTGTGCCGGGTCGTCCCCCAGGGTCACACTGTTGCCCTGGATCTCGTTGAAGCACTTCTCACAGAAGTGATACCTGTCGGCAATAAGGCCATATTTGGGTGAACTGCAGCCAGCACACACAGTAGCAGCACAGGCAAACCGGCGTACAGGTGGCAGAATGCGGAGTAAACAGGGCACACGGCAACAGCCGAGGACGGCGCATGGGCAGTGGACAGACAGAGTGACACACACACACACAGGCAGAGGGGTACAGGTTAGTCACAGTTGAAATGGTCATGATCCAGCCACTCTCATTCAAACTGGAACAGAAATGGGGGAAACATGCTAAAATGCTATGTTAATGGTGGTAAATGAATGTCAACACATGAATTTTTGAACATAAACTACTGTAAGTCGACACTACACCATCCAACCGCATGCTGGAATATGAAAACAACAATCATTTAGAAACATAAGCAACATGCATTATGAGCTGATGAAGGAATTACTTGGTCATGCCGGGGGAGACAGAATGAGTAATACTGCAAATACAAATGTGCGGGTCTTGTAGGAAAACTGTTATGTTAAGTGACTAAATTAATTTTACTTAAGTCAAGAATATTTCAGTCCTAATACTTTAGACATTTAGATCAAGATTTGGTCAAATGATAAAACCTTGCTATTATTGGACAATATAAGGAAACTATTAAATTCTCATAAACAGTGACTTTTTGTTGGAAGTCTTGAACCCAAAGTTGGTAACCCTCAGCATTTAGTAGCGCTTATCTGCAATAATTGAATGGTGTTGCATTGGAATGATATTAAGGTGCAGTGGCAGATTCTGCACAGGAGGGGGAGCTTTGGTGGTGGTTCTCGGCACAACAGACACATGAGGACAACACAGGGCCTGATCGTGCACATTCTGCTTGGCCACAATATACAACTCTCAGTGGTGTCTGTGACACCCCTATAAAAAGGAAAGATCATCGTGTGCAGAAGGTCCTTACAGCTTTGTTGACTGGTATGGCTCTATGTGAAGAGGTACCTTTGGTCATGTTTTATCTTTAATGATGAAGCTGCATACCTTCTCTTTATAACCCCTCCTTCACCCTTTTACCTGTTTCTACCCCTCAGCAGAGTCAGAATACAATTTTACCTGTTCTGGTAGCTGTAGTAGGTGCCATCCCTGGAGATGGTACACAACTGTTTGCCATAGCAACACAGCGTCTGGGGTGAGAACTCATACTGTGGAAACATCAGAGAAACATTAACAATCCATATCATTGTTACAAACAGTTAGCACTCAAGTCAGCCACATACAGGTAAAGATAAATGTGAACTGACAAGATAAATATAGTAACAAGGACAGTTTTTATGTTCAGTTCCCATGTTGTCTCACCTTCCTGCCGCAGCAGTAGCCCAGGCCCTGCATGACGGGATCTATCTCTGCTTCAAACACTTCTGCCAGTTTGGTGCAGTACTTGTAGACACGGGATGTTTTACGGTTGTACAACCAGGCATTGTTGAACATGAGCCACACATCTTCCACATACTGCCACGGCTCCTGGTACTGACCCGTGTCCAGCTTGCGCTTGATGGTGGATAAGTCAATGGGATTCTTCACAATTTCAAAGTAGTCCTGTGCAGCAGGAGAGAGACATTTGCAGGAATGAGCCAATCATGCTTAACAGTATTTTCTGTGGGTCTTGTAATATCTGAATTGAGGTTATGTGTGTATATATAATTGCAGATACTCACAGGGATGCCCAGTAGCATGGGGTCTACAGGTTGTCTGAAGGGCAGTGACTCTGGGTCTTGCCTGTACAGGGCCTCAAGTGTCGGCATTAGGGCTTGTCTCAGCTCCTCTGGCTTGAAAACTGGACAGACAATAATAATGTTATAAGAAACCAAAAACAAACAGCATAACAGTGTCTGAATTAAAATCTTGTATTTGCAAAGTTAACTGTAAAAATGCACTGTGACAAGCCCTAACTAACTACACTCTGATGAATGATCATCAGCATCAATAAAACCACTGTTACAGGATACATGTATACTGAGGTGTAAGGAGACAGGCATACAATTTTACTCTGCAATGTTATATATATATATATATATATATATATATGCACACTTGATATTGTGATCCATTTTTTAGATCCATGACACATATCTTCTAATTTTTGTATAACAAAATATCACACCACAATAAATTGTTACACGAGATGGATGAGATGAGAAGTACTTTTTTTGCGGTTCTGAGTGGTGGAGGTGGTTGATGTGCTGTTGGCCCCATTTTCCTCCTCTTCTTTGGGTTCTGCCTTCATCTCCGGCTTCTTCTCCTCAGTTTCCATTGGTTCCTGCTTTGGCTCTGCTGCATCTGGCTCCTCCTTCTTCACCAGCAGGGGTTTGGTTTCATTGTCCTGCTATATGAACACAACCATGGTCAACCAGCTATCCCAAGTCACAAAACAAGACAACATCAAGTATTTAATGCATTCCATGAGAAGCATAACACTTTCCTTTAGAAGATTGAAAAGCCACAAGTCAAATTTACTTTTTTGGACATGAAAAGTGAGCAGAAATGGTTGGTTGTGGTGGATGGAGTTTTCTTCTGGTCTGACCTAAAGTAGACATAATAAGTGTGCTTCTTTCCATCTCTTGCCTCAAATCATGAGCATACCTCCATTTTGACATCTGTCTGCTTCTTCCCAGAGTTGCTGTCATCTTCTCCTTCGTCTTTTACTTCAGGTTTGGCTTCAGCCACGCTCATGTCCGGCAGGGCCTGCTGGGAGCTCAGCTCAGCCACAGAGGCTGGGGTGGGCACTCTGTTATCTATACTCGCTGCTGCCTGGGATAGCTTTAAGAAGAGGAGGAAGAGACATTCTTATCACAATGCTGAGCATTTATAAATCAAGTAATACTGATTTATTAGGAAATTAAGGACTGACTGTCAGTGATCCTCTCTGAACAACCTGTCAGCTTTAACAGGAGCTGGCAAAGGCATAAGCAAAACAAGAGCTTGGTGATTTTTCAGTAAGAACTAGTATCTCACCGGTGTGCTGGGGTGCTGTGCCTGCACTGATGTGGGCTGCTGCATCTGGATGGGGGGTTCTGGCTGGGGCTGCATGGGCGTAAGCGGATGGGAGGGGTCTGGGGGTGTGCCCATGGCTGAGGGGGGGCCAGGGAGGCTACTGGGTATGTGGGTTGGGGTGGAGGAGGGCCCACCCGTGGAGGCGGGGGTGGAGGGCTGCGGTGGCACCTGGGCCTGTGCAGAAGCATGGTGCTGCTGAGGCTGCAGGCTGGCAGAGGCATTGGGTGGAGGGGTGGCGCGCCGGGTGGGCTGGGCTGCAGGGCCACATGGCAGCTGGGAGCCAAGGGATCCCAGTGCATTCAGAGGGAGGTTAGAGTTCTGCGGCTGCTGAAACAAAGAGGGATGCAGTGTTAGCATACCAATACACACCATTCATATAGCAGCCCACATAGCAACAATCATAAAGCCCTGTTCTGACAGAAAAATGCAAAACGCTGGGATCCTACAAAATGTCAGCATTTCTCTCAGCCCAGCAAAAGTCTCCTCACCTGTGTGACAGCTGCCTGTGTTATGGGCTGGCCCAAGCCTACATTCACATTCATTGCTCCACCTGCACCTGCAGTGAACTGGCCCTGTGGCAGGAACTGGCCCTGGTTGGCTGGCTGAGCTACCATGTTATTAGCATGACTACCCATCATTCCTTGAGTCTGAGGCATCCTTGACGGGGACATGCCCATCTGTAAAAGAGAAGAGAGATGAAACAGACAAAATCATTATGGCAGCAGGCCTATTTACTCAATGCTTGCCAAATAAAATAAACTTAAGTGAATGGTATGCAGCAAACATGCATGCCACCACTACAATAGTCTTCTAAAGGGCCTGTGGTGTAACTTATAAATGTGCTGAATCAAAACACGGCATGGCAACAGATCTAAAGCCAGGGAGCAACATTAAATAAGTGTAAACAAGGCCTTAGGCTCTGCTAAGGTTTCCTTACAGATTACTCATTGACAGCCAGGCGGCTGGTTCATAAATGGATCAGGACCTGTGTCAACCACAGGCAGCACATTCCATATTGATGCTTTAGTGTCAAAATGGTAACAGACTAAGAAATGAACAATCAGTCAAAGACTGAGGGGCATTTAACAGTCAACAGGAGTGAAAAAACAGGGAGGAAAGAGCCAAAGAATGGCTGTGAAAAATGGAGCAAGAAATGAACAACTTGGGAAAAAAAAAACATGGTGACAAAAACTGAAAAATGGTTCCAAGAAGAGCAAATTTAAGAGAGGAACTGACAGCCTCAGAGAAAAGAGAGAAAAAAATAAAGCAGAGAGACAGAGGAGAAAGATCTAACCACTGGGACGGAGCTCATGTTCATCTGCTGTGGATGGTTCATGGGGGAGGGAGCACGTGCTCCCATGGGTGCCTGAGACATCTGCGCATTCTGCATTGCCATTGGGTTAAACTGATTGATTCCTATGGGAAAAGATACACACACAATTATATACCTGTTTATTATACTTGGGAGTTGTTGTAATTCAATATTCCATGTCCTACTGGGCTGGCAGAGGCACTGAACCAGCTCACTTCAAACATCACAGCTCTGAGAAATGCATTTAACTTTAACTGGTAAAACAATCAGGTGCGCACAGGAAACTAAAACTGCAATTGAAATGCTTACCAATTTTTCTGTATAACATTTAAACTTCAATCCATTAGCAAACTTAAGAACTAGGAAGCTTAGGCAAAAAAAGGCCATATGGAGCCAGTGGAAAACGACTGTTAAGACAACAAAGAGCTAACACGTACCTTGGGGCACCTGCACACGGTTCATTATCTGATTTGGCATGTTGGGCATAGGCACAGGTCCATCTGAGAGAAGACAGGATATAGCAATGTTCATTTATAAGTTGTTATCAGTTACAGAAATATTTTGTACTTGTATCAACTGAGAACTGTAGAGTAGTTAGAGGAAGCCAACATTCAAAACCCTAAAGTGTCTTTCCCCTTTAGTATTTAGATACTATAGCGTGTGGAGAGTTTGGCTACTAACTGGGAGGTCGGACGGCCTGTCCTGGGCCCATGGCGTTGGGCTGAGCCATACCAGGTTGCTGAGGCCCAGGTGTGCCCACCATGCCAGGCTGTTTCTGGAGCCGTGAGCGCCTCTTCTCCTCCAGTTCCTTTTGGATTTTGTAGATTTTCTCTGCCAGGAAGTGGTAATACTCATCCTAGTGAGAGGATGAGAAGAAACAAAATGGCGGACAAGATATTTTAAAAAGAATAATTAGTGTGTTTCTTGGTATGTGGTTCTGGTTCTAATTCTCTGCTCCATTGGTGACAACAGAAAGGCCTTAGGATTAAAAAGACATCAACCGAAGATGACGGTCGTCACTCAGGTCGTAATGATGTGATAATAAAAACAGAAATGTGAGTTATATTAGTTACCCTGCTGTTAGCTGACTCGTACATGTCACCCTCAACCTTGCGTGCATATGCCACCAGGTTCTCCATTCGACGGTCCTTCAGTGCTGCGGGGTCTGGGGTGGGGAATATGGCTTGTACACTGAAGAGAGACACCAGAAGAATAAAAAAAAAGTTCTATTCGGTTTTCATATAACAGAACTCGCGTATTATAACACATCTGTTTCATTGTTGGACTTACAGTTTGTGCACCAGGTGGGTGCGCAGGTCCTGAGTGACGTGTTCATGCCAGGCCTTCCTTACCCCCGTAGCAGAGAGAGGGGTGGCAGTGGGCAGGTTTCCCATGCCTCCCGCTACTGACCCATCTGGCATCAGCTGACTATAAGACACAGACAGAAAGAAAGTATTACAGTTACCGTTCAAATAATGATTTGTAATTTACATTGTGATAAACTATTTTTTGTCCTCCAAGATACATTTTAAAATGATATTTAAAAATAACCCAAGAGACAGAGAACAGATCGAGATCATGGATGATTATTTGTCAAGATGCACTGGATGGTGATTTGGTTGAGAAGACCAAACTAGAAACCATAGGACTCATTACCCTAAACTAACCCCCAGTCTATGAATTAAGTGGAAGCTACATCACATGAGATGTCACAGTTTACAAGATGACACGGATTGTAGAAGCATACATTTCTTGGGAAGGGCATTAAAAATAGTGGATGCCTCGGCACCTTGTTTTGTGTGAGGTATTATGGATGAGAATGCTCACTTGTTGAGTGTGGATGGTAGAGAGGAGTCGGAGTGCATGCCAGCCTGGTCTGAAGAGGGGACACCCATGCCTCCTGCCATCTGGTTCATCTGATTAGTGCCTGATAAACACATATCGTCATTTACAAGGGTTTACAAGAAAATGGCTTAGCAACAGATTTATAGTATTGTTATCACTTGTACATAATCCTCTAAAATGGAAGTGCAGTCCTATCTATGCTGTACCTAGTGGGTTCATATTTCTCAGCTGCTGGTGCTGGGGGCTTTGCTGAGCGGGACCCTGGCCCTGAGCAGGAGACTGGTTCCCATACGGCAGGCCAAGAGCAGCATAGGCCCGTTGCATGGAGCTGGGGTCGATGTGCGTGGCAGCACTGTTGATGGCTGTGGCACTGGGTTGGCCAGGCCCCACTGTACTAATGGCATTCTGCAGGCCAGCCCCAGGGGAACTTAACATGGCTGGAGGGAGAAGAAGAGGAAATACACAAGTGGTTTGGCAATATGAAATAAAGCATTTAATTAATACCCTGTAATAATTGAGGAGTAACTGCTGCTTCTAGTGTTTCTGTATGCTTTCTCATTTCTACACATCAAACCATATGAAAATAAATCATGAAACAGATAATTAACAATAAATATTAAAAATATTTTTGTAAAACATGAAACATCATTCAGAATTTCAACAGTATTTTCTGTGTAAAGAAAAAACATCTCAATCTTTGTGCAAATTAACATCTTCTCCAGTAGGCCTCCATCTAAATTCCCTGCACTGCTCCCTGCTGTGTTGATTGCTGACAGGGAGCATGCTGCCTCTGTGGGGGATTTAAATCTGTCATAGGGCCTTTTAACCAATCAGAGGACATGCTGTCCCAAGACCCTGCCCCCACAGATAGGAGAACCTCGGAGCCCCTCCCCTGGGTGTAATGTTACAGGCCCAGCCTTTCTAGAGGAATCCTCCCAGTGTTCGAGCTCTCACAGCCAGCCAGCACAGAGCCGTGGCAGGGAGACTCAACCTGCAGGTGGCACCACTTCATACCACACACACTGACTTAAGGCTTGCTCACATGCTGAGAGGCAACTGCCTTGTTGAACAGCTTACAAGGCATCAGTTTTTTGTTGTTGTTCCCCCCACCCCACCCCCCCAAAATGACCAGAACCATACAGATATTTAAGCACCCATTAGGAACTCTGAACTAAACCCATATGCATTTTTACAATTTACAAATGCATAAAAGAGGGGCAGGGAGCTGTTGTAGATACTCACGTTGCTGGTTTCTCTTGTCACTAGCATTCTTCAAAGGCAGGCAGACCGGACAGTCGTGCCGCGTACAGTTCTTCCAGTGGGAGATGATCTGTCTGGATGATGCACAGTGAGCCACTGGGGAGAAATGAAAAGGGAAACAGAGACACAGAGTGAGGCGTGGTGACAAGTAATTCAGCAGTATGTGACATTTTAAAAGTTAAGGATTTAAAAAAGACTATGAAAAGTGTTGCCTGAGTGAAGAAAGATATGGTATAAAATGTCTAGATAAAGTGATCAGCAACATGCCAAGTCAAAACAATCTGCTAAAGTACAATGTACAAATAGCTATGTAAAAGCAATTGTACATGTTGTAAAACCATAAATGCATCCTTGCATTTACTTTAAGCAGTATAAACAGTATAAATATCAGAGTTCAAAGTTCATCAACCTTGGGTGACCTCCTTACTACCCACAGCTGTCAGAGGGAAGCTGCTTGCTGCCAGGGTAGACCAGGAAATGTAGTAAAACCATTGTGACAGCAATGCAACTTCAGCATCTTACTGCTCTTATTAAACTGTGGTTAAATAACAGCATTTTTAATCAATACTGTTTAATCATAATAACTCCTCTTGCACTATATGTGTCTTATAGGTCAAAAGCAAAGCCATTTGGTTGTTAAGTGTTATATAGGGAGGCAAATTTCACCCAACTTCCTTAACCGGTCATCAGCCATATAAAGATCAATAAGCCAATTTGCTAAGGACAATATTGGCGAGCGGTTATATGAAGAGCTGAAGGCAACAGGTGCTTTTGGCAGTTTGGGTGAACTCTATCTACTCTAACTATAACAAGTCATCAACACCTTTTATGGCGTTGTTCCTGAGGTATGTAAAGCTAATGGCACTGTCCCCACATCACACGCTCTGATCACACTCAGCCAACACACATGGTGCAGTTAACTCATCTCTTCAGTGATTAATAGACTAAACATTAACACTTATCACAGTCACATAAAAGTTCAGATGAGGCTAATTTGTTGTTAGCACATTAATATATATCCATTTAACACCTTGTGGTCACAGGTGAACACCCTCACTTTTACTCACCCTGGCAGGACTTGCCAGCCTGGCAATGGGTCATGTGGTTGAGGACGTTCTTCATGGTGCGGCAGTGGGGCAGGGTGCAGGCCCTCACCTCCCCGTTCGCCTGCTCCCGCCGCTGGCACTTATGTGCGTGGAGCAACAGGACCAGCTGCTGCTGAATAAGTTTGCGCTTCTCTGGATCGGCTGTTGGGCCCGCCGACACACCACCAGCCCCAGGGACCATGCCCACCGACGCTACCTGCTGCTGCATCTGGGACTGCAAAAGAGTGCCAATACACACGCAGGTTAGGCACAGATCAGAATGATCCGTCGGTTTGAAATGTATGTGCGTAAAAGTAAACAAAGGGTCCTTTATGGCAGCATGTCAATGTTTCTTTAAGACTGAAAGACTATGAAAAATTGTACAGATTTTGTTGAAAAAACAACATGCACACTGAGTGTGTATTGTATGGAAGCAGTATAATCACAGTGCCAATGCCCATGTGCACATTTAAGTTTTTGCTTTGCTTTTTAATTTTCCCTTCACTGCCAGGTGCAACACACTGATATTGTGGATACAGATTAATGCAGAATATGTTTTCACCAACTAACCTAAAACAAAAAGGGGCTGGGACAGATATCTACCTCTTTTTTAGTTTTTTTGTTTTTTAAAAGATCAGAGTGACACTCACCATGTTTGGCACACTCCCAGCTCCCTTCAGCTCAGCAGGGAATTGGGGCAGATTGTTGGAAAGGGCTGTCTTGTTCTGGAGTTGTTGGGCGTTGACCCCCGCTGCCCCCATCTGCTGAACCCCAGCCTGACCATACTGCTGGCCAAATGGAGCTCCCGACATCCCCATCTATAGTGGACAACCAGGACAGAGGGTGGTCAGAAAATCTGCATATCATGCAGCATACCATCACAAAAGATCAATCGTGTACCTCTGTACTAAGTCTTTGTGTGAATGCTTATGGAACCATTTCTAACTTTGAGAATGCACACACAGCGAGGTGGAGATCAGTGTGAGTGTGAACACACATTAAAATTAAACATGTCGCACAACTCTATGCCATTATGCCTTCATCGGGGTGATCTGCTGCCTCGGGTTCACACAAAAGCAACTAATTGAGTGACTGCTGTCAAAAACTTGAGAGCTTAAAAGTACTCAACATTAGCTCTAACCTTTCTTGAAACTGAATTGATGACCAAAAGTAAAATTAATTGTAAAAGTCGCTACAAAAATCTGTAGAAATGTCATTTTTATTTCATAATTGGCCTCCAAAAGGGAATAGTTTCTTGTTAGGTCCTCAGAAGTCACTTATTCCCATATCTCCAATGGCCCTCAGCATGCATCTGTATGCTGCCTTTGCTTGCCTTTTTTCTCCACGGTGGCCAAAGCGGCAGCCTGCTTTGCTTCGCGGAGGTTCCCCACAGTCAGCAGTGCTCAGGCAGACAGAGCAAGCCTAGCCCAGCAGAGAGAGAGAAACGGGAGGAGACACACAGAGAGAAAGACCAGCTTGCTCAACAGCTGAGCAGAGCACTGCACTGCTGCCTGCCCCTCCCCCTCCGCTGCACAGAAACACACAGATGCTTGCCTGCTGCCTCCCTCCCATTCACACATGAGCACGGCCTCATCCTCCTCTCACACAAGGGTTCTCTCACTTGATGATCTGCACTTATTACGGAGGAGTGTCACTAGGCTAAAGGACAGTACTATCGTACAAGAAGCCTCCAGTGTTTCCCCTCCTCTTGGCATGTCCTCTTCTACCGTGAATTCCCCACCCCAACAACACAAACCGGCTCCTCTAAACATGATTTACAGCTCCATTATCAAAGGCCAAAGGCCCAGAGAGAGGCCACATATGCCAGAGAAAAAGAGAAGAAAAAGGAAACAGTTGGAGGGAAAAGAGTGAATACTAGAAAATAAAGATTTAGCCTAAATGGTGGAAAAAAAACAAAGTCAAAACAAGGCAAAAACACCTGAAACCAGAAAAGAATCAGGTTCTTATTCACCTGTGCACCATTTCCATCCTGTGAAATTTTTATTGACAATAATGCGTCATACAAATTATTGCAATTCACAATTAAATTGTCTTTGTATGTTCATTTTAAGCCATAGTATCAGTCTAATACCATAATTTCTCAAATAAAAGCCAGGTCTCAAATATAGGCTGGGGGAAAAAACAAGGGTGGATAAACTCCTCATAAACTCTGTAGCCCACACACTCAGCTTGTCAAATAAGACAGGATTACAGCCATATATGTACATTACTTTCCTTTTAAGGGCAACATATTTGGTAAAGGATGACATTGGAACCTTGTGCTCTGGTAGACAGTTTATTTGCCTCAACCCAGCTGATGGAAACGCACCTAATTTGCATTCTATTTGTTGCGACATTTCTAACATTGGCTTAAAATGACCTTGATTGAGGAATCTAGTGATTATGCAAAATGACTGCAGTCAGCTCAAATAATTGTGATCAGGCAATCATGTAATAATTACGACAGGCCTAGTACTGACTTGCAGTACAATCTACTGAGGAAGTGACTACTCGATGCAAGTGTTTTTCCCATAGTTTTGGTGATATGGTGGTTAGTAGATGTTTAGAAACAATGAAAATGCTACTGTGGCTAAAAAAAGTTTTGTGTTTTTTTTTGTTTTGTTTTTTTTAAATTGTCCACTACTGTGGACATGGCGTGATTTTTAAAAGGTCATCTGGGGTGATATTTTAGTTTCACTTTGCTCTTTCTCATTATTACTGATTATACTGTACGATGGCTAGGTAAAAAAGGGCTCATATGTCACAGACATGCATTTTGTAATACTATGTTATGTCACATGATACTATGATGTCTAAAAAGTATTTGCACTAGATTTTAATGTGTTTAGCACTAACTGTTGGCTATATTTGCAGGACCAAAAGAAATATTGTAAAATGTACAATAAATCCTTTCATTTTAGAATATTAATTTGATTGTCTCATATAAAGTGTTCTTAAACAAAAACCGCGACAATCATCCAACTGAGAAGCCATTATTCTTACTCAGAAAATTACACCATTCCATCCCTTGCACATTGTTAGTACTCATTTTGGCAAATATAAGCAGAGACAAAACATGGAACAAGAAGAAATTAATAACAACTAATACTGAGAATCTGTGGCCTTCAAGCCAACAACAGATCAAGCTTATGCTCAGCTAAGCTCAGCAATACCTGAAATATCTCTTTAGCTTGTTCCAAACAGTCCTGTTTTCTCTTATTATAAATTGAGAGAATTTACATAGGAAAACTCAACAATCCTGCTGAAAAAGAGTGACTGAAGTCAAACTGAAAAAAGGATATTTGTCCACATGAATGAAGAGCAAGTAGGAAAAAACTGGGTATCAGAAGAGTATCAGAATATTGGAAAGCAGATTTTCTTTACCTTGTCAAACCCTGTCTAATGGAAGCCAGATAAATGTGTTGTATCATTTGTGCACCAACATATATGCTCCTTCTTTCAAAGCAATAGTGAAGCCAGCTACATTGCAACGCATCACTCTCCCACATTTCAGCAGCATGTTTCGCTGATGGCAGCTATGCAAGGTAAATATGACGTGTGCCAGGTTCTGTTGTTTTATCTTCCAACCACAGGCTAACACATACACACTACTCACAACCAGGTTCAAATCTGTGTATTGATCTTTCACACACAATCCTGGCACCTCAATGCGATATAAAGGCATTTGTTTCAGTGTTGTATATATGTATATGAAATATAAACTCATCACTACATGGGCACACACAAAAACATTAGTTTTTGTACCATAATGTAAAGAAATATTGCCAGGCATTAAGGTGTATACAGTTTGTCTCTATGGTAAAGGCGGGAGGGAGGGGCTTGTTTCATGTGGCGACGTCTGTTGAAATAATCTTATTGAGAACTAGCGCACTGGTTTAACCTTGGTTTCCTGTCAAACCACAAAGCCCCGAGACTCTCAGACAGAGGGAAACATTTTCTCACACTGAGCACTTCAAAGTCTGTTTGAGTAAAGATATTCACGTAGAAATACAACCAGAAGCACATCATGTGCATTTTTCATTCATAAACAAAAATCACAATGCTTCACTGTGTAGGCTAGTAGTACCATGAGACAACTGCAGTTCCTGTTGCATTTGTATCGTTTGTACTCATTCTCAGATTAGTGAAGCACAGCAATGCAGTAATAAACACGTCAGAATTGATCTGCTGTGAAACTCTCTTTTGGGTCAAGTCAGACCCACAGAGATTTATACACTTGACTCCTGCTCACCCTCCTCAACTGGTTGTCTGCTTCCTCCAGCAGACCTAGGAAGAGCACATCAATACATGGTGAGGGGAAGATAACTTACAACAGGCCAGCAATAGGGATAAGCAATAGAAATAATACATTTCATATACTTTGTTTAGATGAAAATGAGACTGGAATACTGTCCATAAGGTACATCGCTCGACAACACCACCCATTGTACATTCTACATTGTAGAATCAAAGTTATTTCTAACCACTCATACAGCAGTCCTTTAGTAAAAGGACTGCCCATTTCCTAAAAAATGGACAACGGGGTTGGATAAGTTTGCTAAACTCACCACATGCTGTAAGTCAGGCAGATAGAGATAACAAGCTCTCCTACTGAGGAAACTTCAAGTCTTGGCAAATAAAGTGACAACTAAAGCAACTTCAAAACATAAAGGACTGCTGTGGATAAATAAGGTTAAAAGCTGTTGTTGGTGTGGCAATACTTCGGCTGCTGAATGTCAAACACGAAACAGATGGTGATATATTTTATGTTATAAACTCTGCTAACAAACTCGGAAAATACCACTAACTTAGTTTATTACCTGAAGCACTGCCATCCAATAAAGCAAGTTGTTTTGAAATATTGAAAAGACTATACATTATTAGTGCATCTGACAAATGCTAAATGGAGATGAGCTCACGAAACAACAAGCACTAATGTTGCATCCATAAACAACATTAGGAACTGGGATAAAAATAAAAAAAATAACTTGGATTTTGCTTCATCACTTGTCTACATGGCTGTTGTTAGGAGAGAAAACTGACCAGGAAGCACACACAACATGAAAATGACAAATTAAAAGTTAACCCTACCCTGAAATCCGAATCAGACTAGAAAAAGTGCAAAATAATTTATTAATGAATTTAGGGATAAGCAGAAGCTAATTAGGGCTGTTCATATCTGCTGCTAGGGTTACTGTTATAACTGTGAATTTAAAGTAAAATTGGACAAATCTGGAAATGTGAACATTTGATATATTTGCAAAGGTAAATTGGCTGTGCTGTCCTCTGATGTACAGTAGTTAGTATATGTATGTAAACAGATTATTATGATCTACCATGCTCTCTGTCTTGTGCTTTGCTGAGCAGACAACTTGTAACTTGTGGGACTAATTAAGCTGAATTTTGAACCTCACCTTATTCATGTTTCCAGCTTGCTGAGCATTCAACGGGTTGTGTGCACCCAACTGTGGCCCTCCTTGGGTGAGTGTCTCTGCCAGCACACTGCCTCCAGCACCCACTTGTGCTCCCTGCATTCCTTGGCCCTGGTACTGCATGCCAGGCCCAGGTCTACCCCGGCCTGCCGGTCCCAGAGCCCCGTTCATCACTTGTCCTGTCTGACCCATGACCCCATGACCCTGCCCACTGTTCAACATGGCCTGGTTGAAGCCCATGCCTGTGCTTCCATTGCCTTGTCCAGCAGCCGCACCCCCTTTCTGGGCCTGGGGAGACTGGTGATTGGGAGAGCCCTGCCCCAGTGGACTTTTACCAAGCACAGCACCTAGCTGGCTTCCCACCATGCCTCCCTGTTGGGGGCTGGCAGAGTTGAGACCACCTCCCAAGATGGAGGAGCTTCCTGGTCGCAGGAGCTCAGACAGCTGCTTGTGTTTCGCAGCTGCATCAGGGACTATGGAGTTGAGACCAGGACCTCCACCTGGACCGCCGTTAGAGGACATTCCCATTCCCAAGTCTCCATTGGGGATGAGCTCATCTGGAAGGTCATTTTCCAGATCAAACAGAGACACAAGATCTAAAGAAGAGAGAAAGGGAAATAAGAATTAGCCGTCATCACTGACTCACCCCCTTTTTATGAATAACAACAGTACAAACTGCTGACCACCAAACAGGCGGTTTATTCTCTTCATAATGCAGAGAATATACAGTTTCCTGTTCATTAAGGTTAGGCAACTGGCAGAAAGTACCAAGAATCAGTAATAGGTGGAATCCATTGTCTTTTTATTGACGATTTCAAATCCAGATTTTTTTTGGTGGATTCAAAATTCTCAAGGATTCAAGGAAAATTCAATAAGTAAGCATATGTTTGCATTTAAGAGGATAAAAATGCTTTATGTATTAAACAAATGACCTGGTTCTACAAGGGAATATCACCAACCAATTTACTACAGAGTAATTAAGAGGTCCACTGTGAGGACAGAGAATCATATATAAATATAAGTAAATGTTAGAATTAATCGTGATATGGATTTCAAGTTATACCACCCAAGCCTAGGCTTGGCTCCTAAAGCTGGCCAAAATGCTGTTGGTAGTTGTTGGCAGTAATGTGAATACATGGGTGCATGTGCACTAAAGCAGCTAAGTCCATGTGTAACTTGACAGTAGCATTGGGGACAAGAAAGAAAGTGCAGAGGAAAAGCTCTGTAACTGAGAGCACTCTTGCGGCTGTGCAGAACAAGTAAACAGGAACACACACACAGAAAATAAACAGAACATTAATGAAGGTTACAGTCACAATCACAAGTCTGTGCCAAGGTCCTTCACGCGAGGGTGCGAGTGTGCCTGTGTATGTCAGCCAATAAAAGATTTTACCAGCACACCAACCACACACACGTAGCTCAATGTCTGGGGCCACTGGGTTACTAAGGCTGGAGATAAATCCAACCGGTTAATCGATGAAATATGGTGGCAATTAATGGGAGCTTAAATATTACAGCCACAGAATTTAAATGGAATGCCTAAGCCTTTAGTGCATAAGATTAAAGCAGTAAGTCTCAGAGTTACAGCAAGAGACATGGATAGTGCATAGTTGAGAGCAAACACCTGTGTCTCGCCCGATGCCTCTTCAGCAACAGGATTGGGACCTTACTAGTTTTAGAGGGAGAGGATACAAAGGAGGCAAAAAGCTAGCTGAAGGAGAAAAAGTGCCTTCAGCATGGTGATTCTTTTCAAAAGGCTGAGAGTACGATTTGAATTTGCTCATTATACAGCAAGGATATGATGAGCATATCCAGTAGCAAGCAATAACATGCCAAGTAGTGACAACGGAAGCATCCACTAGCCTGAGAGTCCAACACTTGAGTCACACTATTCTCACCTGAAGAGGACATTGCTGCCACCGGTTGTAATTCCCCCAAAGCTTTTCAGCAGCCACATGAAAATCTTCAAATTAGACTCTTCAGTCTGGGAGATAATAACAGGCCGTGCAGCAGGCTGTTGCTGCCTTACCAGAGTCAGAGAGAGTTTGATTGGAGATGGAAAGACTAAGATGGTCCCCCCTCTCTCTCCCAAGAAACAGGGAACAAAGTTGCTACGCAATCATGGCAGTGCTAAAGGGACAGATTACATTTACAAGGGATCAGGCTAAACATGGGGAAAGTAGTTAGCATGCAGCCGTTAAAATGCAGTAGTACACGCTGGAGAGGTAAAGGTACTATTACTACTACTATGCCATGTGCATCATATGCAAAGGAATACACGTTCTTTATTATAAAGTTTGCATTGTACTTCTTTTGGACTACCTTTGAATCCTCAACATGTATCCAAACTCAAGAACTCTATTGAGACATTATTGAGGAAAAAAAAACTAGGTTTGTAAAACACAGTGAACTGCCTAAGCCTTTATCCTTTGTTTCCTTCGTTATCCTTTGAATGAATTATAATAACTGGAGTGATCCCATAACCTCTGCTCTAGCGCCATCATCAGGTCAGCTGTAGTGCGTGTTAAGTACCAATTAGCAAATGTTAGCAAGCTAAAGTAAGAAGTGTCAGCATTTAGCTCAAAGCACCACTGTGCATTAGTACAGCCTAACAGAGCCTCTAGCATGGCTATAGACTTCTCGTTCTATGAACAATGACCGAGCGAAACACATTACCTGTGCCAGTTATAACAAAAAACCTTTTCCATATGGGCTGAGTGTTCTGCCACATCATAAAAACGTTTGGTTTATATTTTCTGACCATACACAAGTCTCTTCACTGAAAGGTTTTAACACAGCTAAAGGAAGTGCTTTGCATCAAAACAAGGTCAAGTCTGCTAATCGATTCATGGACATACTTTACCGACGTTACACAATCCCTGGAAAGGAAGAAATCAAGTATTTGGAACAACAAATGTATTATAATAAAATGAAGGCTGAATATCCTGTAAACAAATTGATTCTGCTGGTAAAATATTATTTACTCAAATGTAGATTTTTAAGATCTCCTCCTGTTTTTGAAATGAAAAGCCCTGCACGTGCAGTGGGCACATAATCTCAAAAATTGGAAGGTGCAATGACTTGCTACGAGCTTGACACAAGCACTCTCATGCCGAGGACACAGTCGAGCATAAACAAAGCTTTACAGCGAGGCACGGACAGATCTCAATTAGGTCCTCGGGAGCACATTGACCATACACAGTCTACCATATACTAGGTTTCAACCTAGTCTTGCTGCTCAACAGTTAGCGTAGTATTTTTGAGCCTCAATCAAATCATTATTCACTTTTATTGTGCAGTTGTCTGACACCATAAATATAGGTCAGTGAGAACAATTAAATTATACCTTTGGCTATTCTGAAAAAAAAAACAAAACATGATCATCAGCAGAGGGGTGGAGCACCTTAGAATTGTTAACAGGTAAATTCTGGATACGTTCCTTTTTCATCACACTGGTAGAACTGGTAGCAAGCACAGTGGTGGGTTGTTTTCCACACATTTGACTGGTTGTAAATGTGTAAAAAATTTTAATATGGTGCTTTATAAGAAGAGCTGTGATGACTTCAAGATGTGCAAAATTAGTGGCACACTACACTTCTAAAGCTGGGGTAGCAGTCATTTGCTGCACTGTGTTTATGAAAACCACAGCCATTCAGAGAAAATGACAAGAAAAAAAATTGGGCTACACGATCCGAGATGGCAAAAAACTGTTTTTATTCAGCTCTAGCAGAAAGACACTGATATATGAATAAATGAAACAGCTCACAGTGTTGTTCCAGAGGATATGAGCATCTTGTGGATGTGTGATATGAAGGCTAACAGCAGAGAGAGGAAAAGGGTACATGTAAAGAGGGCTGCAGGGCAGGACTGTTTGGGGTGTTCCATCTCAGCTGAGACATTAGCCAGCAGATCCAGAGTATCCTCTGCCACTGCTTCGCCATGCTGGTGAAGGCAACATTTTAACACTTGATTGTATTTGACCACGTGCTAATGCTAACATAGCTGAACAATGCTCACCCAGGCGTTGATGATCATACACACAGGCCAGACAGAGGAGGAGGAAACCCCGCTCTGTGAGCAGCAGGGTTGGAGAGCGGCTGCCCATTTCTCACCTCTGGCGCTGACACGCCCATTCAGCCATACAAAACAAAAACAAGCCTGACATGGGCCTATACTGACATGACACTAGAACACCATAAAAAACTGTCACACATTAACATAAACATCAAAGACAGGCTGCTAATCTGTGGCTGTGAGCGACAGCTCAGTGTGCAGTGGACTGGACATGGCAAAGGGAGATATCTTTGCTATTGTAAGACTACCCATAATGGAAAGGCGTTACCAATATTAAACGTGACTCAATAAGTCAAACCCATTAGGGTATATTGTGATAATACTCCTTTGTAACACATCTATGAAAGCAAATAAGTGCCATAATAAATTGAATAAACTGAATATCTAATTTCGAAACGTAATCACTACTGAATACTTAATGTTGAATGTCTGAATTCTCCTCTATGAAATTTTAAATTCAAGCTGTGCAATTTCAAAAACATTTTTTCAAGAGTTCAAGATCTGAACATGCAGGGTACCCAGGATAAGCCATCAAGCCTGGATTTAGTGTGCCATCAGAACACAGGTCTGTGGGAAAATGCTAAACCAATATCCATGTGCCATCTGAAATTAATGAAAAAAATTCATCTGTATTGACTTTTTTTTGGTAAATTTGTGTTCTATACACAGATTCACTGATTCACTTCAAATAAAAAAATAAACAAGTAAATTTTGATTTGCGCAAGTAAAAGGCACAGTGGAGGAGCGAGGCTGCAAGCCACAGGTTCCTCACAGATCTTCGGGCTTTTTCAACTGAAGAAAAAAAAAAAACTGTGCTTTAACCTCCCATCTGCAGCCTGGCACTTAAAATCTTCTCAGTGTACTTAAGACCCTGAGCTGGACCCAGGACTTCAAAGAGAGCAGGTCTGCAAGAGACACTGTGCAATGTCTTACTGAATACATGCGTTTGTGTGTGTGTCAACTGAGACAGAAAGGGATTCTGGCAGCAGTGGGGGAGGAGTCTCGGTATCGGGCTGCTTTATTGCCCAGCAAAAACTCCTGTCTCCCCTCTGAGAAGATGAGCTACCTTGGCTAAAGACCGAGAACTGTCAGCCGGCTAGATAATACAGCCACCCACAGAAGACAAGGCAGACCGAACAAAGAAACTTCACATCGCTCAGCTGATTGTAAATGGCAGACAGATGTTTCCGATCTCCAATGCAATTGAAATTAAGCGACCGCCCCAGTCTCTATGTACTCTCTAGAAGATGAGAGTTAAGAGGTGGCTGTGGTGGTGCAATCCCAAAACGGACTTCACTGAAATGAGATGGTCCATGCTTTTTCAATGCTTGGCGCTAGCCACTGCACAAAGAATACCAACAAAACTATGTTCAGTACACAGCAAGTATACACACATACACAACTAAGATGTGCCAAAAAGGGTAATGTTGCTGGATGGACCCTTGACTGGATGGCTGATAAAGATACAAGTAGTATTTTACTACTAAATTAGCATAGTGAAAGGGGTTCACACCATTGTTATCAGCTTTTGTAACTGAAACAAGATTAGGTTGAAACCTAGTATATGGTCTATATGGACTGTGTATGGTCAATGTGCTCCTGAGGACGTAATTGAGTACTGTCCGCACCTTGTTGTAAAGTTTTGTTTTAGGGTTGGGTGATATATGACGGTATATACACCATGCGACGGTAGAAATGTGTCCACCGGTAGAGATTTGGCAATACTGTTCCACCGCGGGACCTATCCCTTAGTGTCTCTCCTATATATTCGGGGCAGGCTATGTAGCAAATCAGGGCTGGATTCGCGAAATCACGTGGGAATTGCGAGATCACACGAGAATCCAGCCGAGGCGGCAAGGTAACGTGATTTGGGCAGCAGGACTGCTTATCACGTTGTTGCATGACGTGAGAGCGACAGTTGGTGGCGGTAATGCACCTCTAAGCTAGTTTGCCAACTGTTGCAGAAGCAGAAAGCGACAAGAAAACATGGAGAAGGAGAGTGAAATTGTAAATACAGAGCATAAAGTACGGTATGGTTATTTTAAACCATTTCTTAATTGAATTTACAGGACTATTACTGTGCGCGCACTATCTGCAGAGGCCCGCGCAAGCGTTACAGTTTTCAAATCATTGTTTTCTGCCTTTGTAATTTAAAAAAATGAGTCAATAGCCATGAAATTTAATCAGCTGTTTTATAACATCGTATCGTGAACGGAATATCTTTGGGTTTTGGAAAATGTTTATAGATGAAACGAAAAAATAATCAGAAAGAAAATAGTCGTCAGTTGGAGCCCTACTCTTAAGACACTGTCCTGTCATTTTGTCTTGCCTGTTAACATTACACAGCCACTTACTCTCCTCCTTTCTCTGCTTTCCTCTGAGAGATACATTAAATCTCTTTTCTCTTGTAAACCTATGTGATTGCAGAGTCCACTCTTCAGACAGGGTCAGAGGTTTTCCCTCTTCAAAGTGTGAGTCACTATCCAATCAATTCATACATGATAGGATAGGTCCTGATGACACAAATAGATGCCAAAGGTTCCAGTGTTTCCCCTATATGCATTCCATATAGCAACACAATAAACTCGCTATCTGTACTTTAAGCAGCCAGAGTCCAAGAAGAGCCAGGATTATAAAACCCCAAACATTGCCACCGTTTAGCAGTCTGTTATTGATCACTCAAAAGCGCAGTTGGCGGCAACAAAAGTTCAGCTGCCGATCTCGCTACCTACCTATTAAAACAAAGTTCAGCAAAGACATAGGCTACATCCACACTCTTACTACGTTTTTGTTTTAAAATGCATAACTTTTGCTATGTTTACACCTAGCGTCAACACTATTCCAGCATTTTTTACCTAAAACGGAGACCTAAAATGCCGCTGACCACGTTTTAGTTTGAAAAATTGCAGATTGCATTTTAGTGAAGATGGGCAGTAACGGAGACGTTTTAAAACTAAAAATGTAGACACCCACGTTCATTTCCTGATTGGGTCTTATCAGCCACGATGTATCCTTCCCCGATTCGTCACGCCCCCATCACGTGACCCTTTCCCAGACAAAAACAAACGACATCACCCTTGACTACCAGAAGGTAATTCAACATGGATAACGAAATACAACACTTACTTTCAGTAACAATTTCACCTGGTCGTCGGCCCAAGCATAGAAATCTCTGGTTTTACTTTTCTCCATTGCTGTTCATTAGTATTTCCTGCAACTTACTAAGCAACCAACCGCGTCCTGTTTACACTGGCACGTGCATGCCCAGTGCACGCAAATGGTCACGTGATATGCGTTTCCAGGTGTGTAGTATGGACGTTGATTATATCTGAAACTGTGATAAAACGCTTGTGTGTACAGAGATCGTTTTCATTTTAAAACACCATTTTAAAAGCGAATTAATTCGCCATAACGTTAAATCAATTCACAGTCAAATTTCCCAGCTTGTGGACGTGTTGGGTCGGTCCCAAGCTGGGGTGGGTAGAAACGTCAGTAGCAAATATCGGATCAAATTCACAGTTTATTAATTAATGTAATGTTAGGCCTATGCCTAGAGGGTGTGGGATTTTACTTGGCTATGCGTTCTATTTAGTTAGATAAACTGAGCATTATATTAACAGTAATTCATCATCTACAACTGTGTAACAATATGTGTTTAAAGCCCTTCTCATGTCAGCGGACGTGCAAACTTTTAATTCTCCGATATCAACTCATCTCTCATTCACAGATAAACAGAACACAGCAATTTTCTGAAAAGTCAGCAAATGTATATGGGTGAAAAAATGCACCTGTTACATGCTTAGGGACAGGGATGGAAATTAGCAGCAGCCACCAGCCAAATGCTGGTAAAATATGAAAGTGGCTGGTAGATTTCAGTCACAAAGTAATGATTTATTATTGAGTGGCTGGTGAATTTGAACATTTATCCGTCAGTGGCTGGTAGATGTTCACATTTTAGGGTTAGGGTTAACAAGTTCATTTCCCACCCTGCTTAGAGTGCTGCCTGGCCTCCTTCTGGACATGGTCATAATAGTTGATAACTAGAATATAAAATGACCACTGTAAAATTTCCCTGGGGCCATAGGGCGGGGATGTATAAGATTTGATCCTGAGGGATAAATCAACTATAAATAAGGCTAAACTGATGACATAAAACAAAAAATCCTGTAAGTGCCCATACTTCAACCACACCAACCAAATCCATATCAAACCAAATCAGAGCATGAACCCTGTGAGATCATTTACTGGTCTTGTGCGCTGAAAACCTCACAACTTATATGTAAGAGGATGGCATGCCATTAGCTGCTAATTTAAGTAATTATGCAATGTGCTGGCCACAAAATATGTGGGCTTATTAAAAAAAAGGTCACTTTCTTTTTAAACAGTCCAACTCTTTCAAGTTAACTAGCAAAGTTGCTCTGCAGGTTAGACTGGTGAAGACACAGACCCTTGGGCTGGTTTCTAATATTCACTGTTATCATACAGCAGTTTTTCTCAGCTCGGAGGATATGTTATGCACATTTGCCAGCCAAATAAATTGGCAGCAGAAAAGTTGGATGTAGGTGCAAAACACATGTAATCTTCCCAGATATTTCCCAAATAACTTTTAAACTTGGCCACTGAAGCATGTTGCTGAATGAAAAAGGGGCTGAACCTTCTGTGGCAGGCTGTAGTGGTGAGATGATCTTTCAATCAGACAACACAGGTTCAAGTGCTTGTGCTGTCACGAATCTGCACTGCTTAAGTGTCAAATGAGCAGAAGACACAAAAAAATTAAATCCAACTCCAAGGATACAGAAGCAGCATGTTGCTCTGTGCTGGTGGGAAGCAAGCAAAATAGTTTCTCCAAAGGGATCCAATATGTTTTATCATGTCAGGCTAATAAATGTACAGGTGCCGCAAGACAGCACCAGTCCAGAAAGAGGGAAAAAAGGACATAAAACCCCTGCAGGTATACCGTCAACATTTTATTTACCTGTATGTGATTTGATGATGGCTAAGCACTATTAAGTTATTTAACTTTTAACCCTTTAAGGCCGAAAAGTTGGGAGCATACTCTCCCTGTTGAGAAATTCCCATATGATGAAGAGGCAGTGAGTTTGCACTTTTTACACCAATCGCACATTTAATCAAACAATCCTACAGGGACTTGATGTACAGTTATTCTGTAATATTTGCACAGCACCACTTAAGAGGCTGATGGGTTTACATTGCTGTAGCTTTTCTCCAAAAGGTGAATGCATCCAGCCTCAAAAAAGGAGCAAGACTGTGCAGTATGTGCAGGTTTAACACACGTAAATCTTGTTGCAAGTTATTACAACCTCCTTGTAAGTAAGATCAATTTGTATAACCGTGTCTTATCCTTACCTGGGCCATCTGATCCTGAGAGAGGTGAATTCAGCTTGGGTCGCTTTGCAGTGGGGGGTCCGAGCTCCATCAGATTGTCACCCATCCTGGTCGGCAAATTGTATGAATGGATTATGATGCAGCAAAAATAACAGCAGGATCAGTCCAACTTGTCGCCCTCTGGCTCGTAATAACTGGTAACTTTTCCTAACGTTACGCGTAAAGGAACAATTCAACAGTTTTTTTTCTTGACTGGCAGACTAGCGAAATGCTGCCTGGAGAAAAAAAAATTTTTTCAAAAGGAAGGCAACAGCGCCACGCTTCGCCGGCGAAGATCACCCCATGATAATCCAACACCCAACACCCACATAATTATCCTCAATAAATACGTCCAAAAATTATTTTAGTTGGAGAAAAATAAATAAAAATCAATTATAAAATATTACACAAGGCGTAAGCAAATCCCTTTCTCCGCAGATCGCCAGTTTCACGTCTGTACAGAATCATTTTTTTCGCAGTCGAAACGAGCGGCCATAAAATCTATCTCGGGCTTAAATAAAAAGAGCAAAATTCAAAAAATATTTTCTATGAGGTGGATTATTTTTCTCGTCGCTGTCTCCCGGTAAATACAGCGTCTCGGGACGGAGATACGGCGAGAAGCGGCGCTCTCTAAAAGGGAAATCAAATATACAGTGGGCTTTCGAGACGATAAAAACCCATGTAATCCTCACATGTTTGCATTAATTCTCATCGGAAGAACTAACACATCGATTTTATGCACGAAAAAAGCCGTTTGAGCCCGGTCTGAGTGGCTCCGATCGGTTTTTAAAATTAATGCTCCCCCCGAAATCCCGATTCTGAGCCGCGTCAAGATGGCGGCTGTTGATTCCTCCGATACAAAAAAAAAAGTTTTTTTTCTTCCCAGCTAGACTGTGGGGGGAGGAGGAGGAGGTGTCGTGCTATGACGCCCTGACGTAAACCTGTGTCCCACCGTGCGTCATGTGGACGTACGTGAAGTTGCCTTTAGGGGAGGAATAACCCCAAAAACAATGTATTTACTTTGTGCTACCTGCTTCAAATTTTACAAACACATAACAGTCACTACTACGAATACAAAATACTCACTTTAGAGGGAAAAAACAATGCATTGTCGAGGTTAATATACAAACAACAATACTTAAATTCCCAACAGTTCTTTTGTATGTATTTTATTGCTATCATATTACCAGTGGTGGTGGAAAGTAACCATTAACATTCTGCTTACAAGTTAATGCATCAATAACAATAATGCAAAAATATAAAATAATGTAAGACTCTGTTAAAGGGCCATTCTGCAAAATGAGCACTTTTATCTTTTGCTAATAATACTGTTGTACTTTAACTCAAGTATAATTTTGAATGCATGACTTTTTATACTGTGGCATTGCTTTTACTTGAGTCAATAACTTGAAAACCTCTTCATTAACTTCATATTATAGTGTCCCATCAAAGTCCCCTTACCAATACATTATATTTGAGCAACCTTCTATTCAGATCTACCATAGTCACATATTTGCCAAGAGTATTTATGTACATTATGTGAAAATGTGTGTTCAAACAACAGAGGTTGGATGGAGCCATACTGCGCACAGCTTCACTGAACCCGCTCCAGCTACTGAGAAATTTAAACAAATATTTATCAGGATAGGAGCACTGGTCAGTTACAATTGTTAAGTCTTTACTTTTTCCAAACACACTCAAATATTCCTGAGCAGTCAACATAATTTAAACATTGTGTGTGTAAACAGTGTATGTACTCAACCAAAGATGCTAAGTAATTCTCATTTGTCTTGATACCCTTTGTGGGTACCAGTAAATACCAGTGGTAAAAAGAAGTATTCAGATCCTTTACAAGAGTAAAAGTAGCAATCACTGTATAAATACAAAGTAAAGTAAAAAGTTATTTTTTTTAAATTAAAAGTTCTGCATTCAAAAGCTTAATTAATCAAAAGTACACAACTACTATGAGCAAAATGTAGGCCTACTTAAATTATTGAAAGCAAAAGTAGGCTCATTATGCAGCTTAACGGTCCCTAGTATTTTGTATTATTGGATTATCATTACTGATTCATTAGCATGTAAGCAGCAGGTGGAGCTACTACTAAACTACTTTATCACATGTTGGGTAGTTTAATCTATAACAATGTTTCATATTTTATAAACCTGTCTAATATTGTGTATGTAAAATCTTAATCTGCAAGAGTAACATTGTAAGGCAGTGGAGACACACATACAGTATAAAACAGCATAAAACAGAAATACCAAATTAAAAGTACCTCAAAGTAGTTGGCTACTTAAGAAGAGTGCTTGAGAACATGTACTTAGTTACAATACACCACTGCTAAAGACAGAACCGGATGTAGTGTACAGGCTATAAATTCAACCGGACAACATTTCCCAGCAACTGATTTTATTAAATTATAACCTTCACTTGCATACTTATTAGCATGCTATATACAAAAACATTTTCAAAGAAAGCAACAATTCATTAAAACTTTGCTGTAACCAAGTACTGAAATACTGCCTACCTGCAGACATCTAGTAGTGTCTCGCCCATTTTATTAGGCCAGTTTCAATAAAAAGAAAAAGGAAAGCTGTATTGTACTGAAGCCTTACTATCCTAGCATGTTGTACGTTTTGAGATGATAAAGTAGACTAAAATGTCCAGGTCAGATTCCTGCTAAGATTAAAGTATCCCTTCCAAAACACACACAACCACACAGTTTTACAAACACTCATACATTTTTTTTTTTTGTTTGTTTTGTTTTTTTACACACATGCAGGCAAATCGGAACACACAAGTATTATTCCAACATTGTTAAAATTACCCAGTTCTTTAGACTATTTAATACTCTAGTACATGCGCTTATATAAATAATAGAAAATGCTCAAGTACTATACAATATAAAGGCATACTGTACATAGAATGTGAGTGCCTTGTGCAAATGTGTTTTAACAGTGAATATATAAATGACCTTTCTTGAATGTGCACAACACAACCTGCAAATGAAAAAGGAGATAAGACATAACATACAAAAATAGTAATGACACTCTTTGGCATCATAATATTCTTAGTGTGCCATTCTGCTGGTTCCAAATGTCACTTACACCTCGATCAGACCAAATAAACATTTAAGCTCATGTTTGCATTGAATCAAAAGGTGAAAAAAACCAAAAAAAACAAGTGGCAATCAAAACTGTGAGTTGACACCCCTATCTCATTGTCCCAAATAAAATACTAACCCAGAAAAAAAAAAGTTCAGAGTTCATAAAAAACACATAATTCAAAAGAGCTTATCAAAATTACCAAGGCAAAAAAGAAGTGTAGCTTATACGCTTTACCTGACACTCAAGTATCATGACCTCACTTAACTTAACACATTAAGCACTTAACTAATAACAAGAATTATTCGAAGCGTCCCTTTATTGTAGTATAACAAACACAAATTTTGGGCTGGTACAAGGGTTGTGTGCTCATAAGCGTAAAGAAGGTAATTTTCCCTTTCAAACTCTTATTATTGCATTTAAAAAAAAAAAAACTCTGCAAACTCATCTCAGCAATACATACAGTACACAAAAGCCAAACAAAAAGGAATAAAAAAAATGCAATAAGGCCAATTAATGTTAAATATGTTTGGTGTGTTTACATTTAATTGTATATATTAAGAAAAGGCACTGCTCAAATTTCATGACCTTAGAAAACTTCATCAAAATTAAATGTAATTTAAATGCAAACGTAAACATTCTCCTGTTTATGCATACCATAAGCTTTTGAGAAATATTCTGTGACTTAAGAAATTAAAGCAACGTAGAGCAGACAGTGAAAAAAAAGATAAAGAAAATCAAGTTAAAAGTTTAAAGGCACAAGCTACCCTAGTTTCACACATTGAAAAGCAAACAAATTATTTAACTATTAGGGTAATGTTAAATGTGGCAGTTGAAATAAATTATTTGATGATCAAAGAAGGCAAATTGGTTCTCCGTTTTTCTGCAATATTTGTCTGGTGTAAGTACTGATTATGAAATGGCAATTCTAAAATACGAGGTTGGTGTGTTGTTAGGATATTTAAATTCTATTTAAATATTTAAATGTCAAAAATAAGACAGTGAAGTGGATTTCATGGTAAAACATTTTTGCCTCTGAGCACACAATCCTTTTTTCTAAGAAATAGTGAAAATGTAACAGCAAGAGAGATGTACAGTTCAATCAGTTTGATTCCATGAATAATCTGACATAATAGCATGAAACCAATGGAGTCAACAAGACGGAATAAAAACACCTAAGTAATAATATGAAATACATTTGGTGCACTGCCTTTGCATTTACAGTGCTATTACATTAAGTTTCATGCCATTGAAAGTATGAAGGAGCTAATGCATCCACCCAGTAATGTCTTTCAAAGCATAGAAATTAGAGAGGGGAACTTCACATGAACAGTTCAAGTTTTGTGTAACAATAATTACAATAAAACACATTTAGTTTTGATTTGTGACATTCCACTTTGATTATCCATGTCTATCAACTAACATACAGTGTAATCCATAGCAAACCTAGCCAGTTGTTTTCTCTAATCAATCTATAGTCACAGCTAAAGACACTCTACAGGTACAGCAGTGCCTTGTAGGATCCATTGAAATACTCATAAACCATACTCCCAGCTTGAGTTCCCATAAGGGCCTGAATCAAGTGGGAGGGCACAAACACTAGTAACAGTTAGCCTCATCTACGGTACTGTTGTTGCAAGCACGCCGATTAAGTGTAGCTGAGACCATCATGCCTCTGTACTGAGGCCAGAGAAAAAACTGCAGCAACCAAGATTTTTTATTTTTTCGACAAAGTTCCTAAATCGTTTGCCATCCTGCAGTTTCACCAAGTCAGTGGAGTAACTCATAGGCACATCTCCTCATTTAACCCTGCATGTTCTTGTTACTACACACACACATACATACAAACACACACTCACACATTGTATGCATGCAAATACACTCACACAACACGCAGCTCAGCCCCGTCTGCCCTTGTATTGATTAGTCTCTGCTGTGCCTTTCATGAAACATTTTCTGGTTTTCATGAATAACATTGAAACAGGCTCTGCTGCATTCTAGTAAAGAATTTGACTAATATATATCTTGGAGTAACATCTTATTTCCCTTCATCTGACACACATTGTGATTCTCTTCACGTTGTAGCACTTTCCGCATGGAAGGTCAGCTTGCAAAATATCATAGCAAAACATAGTTTACAAAGTAAAATTGTAACAAAAGCAAAGCATTTTCTTCAAAAAGTTTGCTTATTTGCAGTTTTCCCATTATGTTATTCTTCCCTTATTCAAAGAGGCTTAGTCTACACATTATTCTATTCTAAAGGCACTTAAAAGACATATAAAAGAAATAACTAAGATTAAAGGTGTACAGATAATTAAGTAAGTTAATGGGAGACGATGGGATCTGTAGCAGGCAAGAGAAGGTTCAGAGTCAGCCATCATATCTTCCCATTTCCTCTGTGTTCCTGCCTGACACTCACTTTGTGTTTCAGCCAGCACCCTCCACTGATAATATCAGCCAATCAGATTTACACTAAAAACAACCTGCTGCCTGGCTGATGCAGAGAAGAGGCCAGTAAAATTTTCTCTCCGATTCTACCTTTGGTAGGACCAAATGTACAGCTATTCTACAAATGCCAGCTGGCAGGAACAAGAGCTTAAAGGGTAGAGGATTTATTATAAAAGCACCATTGTAACAAATTCTTAAAGTCTGGTTAACTCTCCAACACTGCTGTCATAATCCTCCTCGCATTTGTCCTTCTTGATGTCTTTCTGGGACATTGTTGTGGAATTTTGGGGAGTATTTTGCTGGACCGAGGATGAGATGATGAGCTGTTTGTTATTTGCAGAGGGAGGAGGTCCATCTTGGTTGGTAACAGATATAGATGTCATGCCACTGTGAGATATAGATCGCCTGCCATGAGAGATCTCTGTAGAGGGACGTCTTTCACGGCTATCCACCTCTTTCTCATGGCTAAGCCCTGTGGTAGTAGAGGAACCAGCGCTGGCACTGGGTACCGCAGTATTGGTACTGCTTGCATTTATGCTGGTTGTGGGCACCATGCTGGCGATTTCATCGGTGGGTGAGCGCCCAATGCTACCATCTACCTGTGCCCGGATCTCTGGAGAGACTGAGAGTTGGTACTGAGGCACAGGGCCACTGTCACTGCACTTAGGGTAAAGGAAGGTCTTCATCTGACCTTTGCCTTTGACATTAACTGTGCCACGGTAATCAAACTCATAATCCATGCCACTGAGGACACAATAGCTCTCCTCGCTGACCTGGACACGACACTCCACACCTGTAGTATCCATGCGACTGGCGATGTTGACTGTGTCGCCCCAGATATCGTAGAGAAGCTTAGTGGTGCCAATCACCCCCGCTGTTAGAGGCCCGTGATTGAATCCAATGCGTAGCTTGAAGCCAAAGCCCAGCATGTTCTTGTTGAAGTCGTCAACCACATGCATCATTTCAAGCGAAAAATCAAAAAGAGCTCGCAGGTGGGCATGAGGATGTGCTGCATCTGCACACTGCTGCGCATTGAGTCCTGCTGCTGCCATGTACGTGGCCCCGATGGTCTTGATCTTTTCAATATTTGAGAAGGCAGGCTTCCGTAACAGCTCATCAAAGTCTCCAATTAGCTCGTTGAGGACACGATAGCACTCCTTGCCTCCCTCGTAGCTTTCCTCATAAAACTCACTGAAGTTAACAATACTGGCAAATATAACACCCACATTGTCGTGGTTCTTGGAGTAGCTCTGGGTGACCTTCAGCTGCTCGGCCACATGGATGGGGATGATATTGCGGAGCAGCCAGTCGGCCTGGTCCCTCATGTTCTGGATCTTGATGCGGTGTTGATCAGCCTCCACGTTGCCATGGTAATGCAGGCGATGACTGACCTCAAATTCACGATTAAGGAACCAGACCAGGAGAAGGAGCAGGAAAAAGGCCACGCAGGCCTCAGGGCCCAGAAGCTCCTGTGGGTCTGGGTCTGCTTGGCTGTCAGACATGACGATGGACCTGTTGCTGTTATTGTTCTGGCCATCCGACCTGGTGGAGAGAGAGACAGAGAGAAATATTTTGAGTGTCTCAAAATAAATTTGCAGCTACCTTAGCTGTAAGTAAACACAAGTACAGAAGCTTTTGGCATAAGTTGCTTGCACCTCACCAAAATTTCAAATGTGCATCATGCAGGCAACACATACGAGTGATTACTAGCAACGGTCTATCAAAAAGAAGTAAACTGATTGGTTGATGAGCAAGTACAAACTATGACATGAACAATGCTAACAGTAATAATCATACTTACCAGGAAAACAGACTCTTAGTAACACTGGAAAAGATGAAACACAAGTAGCACAAATTAATGCATACAGAAACAAACACTATCAAACATATACTTGTGCTCTTTTCTTGAAATTCGAATGAGTAACCCAGTGTCATCACATTGTCTCTACACTACTACTGAACACACAATTTTTAGACAAGAAATTCTTTTAATTGTCTCTGTCTATGTCATACCTGCAGGGGGAGCTGAAGAGCAAGGCAAGCACTGCTAGTCCCACCAAAGTCGCTAGAGTGGAGCGCATCCAGTAGCTGAGTTGGCAGAAGTTACAGTACTGAATGATAGCTATTATGACAGCACAGCAGATGAACATGGTGAACTGGGGAAAATATGGGGCACAGAGTCGTTAGTCAAAAGAGCCCACAAGATTATCACATAAATAACACAGACTGTAAGATATATTAACATGCAGTACAACTAAAAGACATATGCTGAATATAACAAGTATAATAAGTCAGAGATGGAAATTGTACGAGCATGGTAGCCCTACAGATGAGGTGATTTACTGCTCAGAAGCTAAACTCACCTCCTAAGTATACAATTTGAATGAGAGCCACAATGAAGACAGCAACCAAATAACAATACTAGTTTTCAACACCCTTGTGATCCATTTTTAAGCATAGAAAAAATATCAAATTTTAACTCCACCTGGATGGAGAGATGCATGTCACAGGTGACATGGGAGTAGACGGCCACAGTGGGCAGGGATACCAGGAATGCTCCTATAAAGTGGCGTGCTACCCAGCCTGATATCGCTCTCATCAGAGTCTGAGTGCAGTTCAGCACACTGTCCAGGTAGAAAGCCATACTGGGGAAGAAAAACAGGAAGCTGTGATTAATATACAGATTATTATGAAGTATTAGAAATAATATTAATGAAATGTTTATATGATGCTTGAGTGTCCCATTTGACCCCATCCTGATCTCAACCTGAATGATAAACTGATTCCAGACATGGTGTTCTACACCTTGGCTTGCATTCACAAAGCTTCTCTAATATCAGAGCACCCACTTTTAGTGACATATACAAATATATTTGTCACTCAACATAATACTAATGTAAATTTATGTTAAAAAGGTGTCTGGGCCTTGTTGCTCCAGGATTTCTAATACTCCCTGCCTGAGTTTCCCCTGGTAGCCAAATAGTATCCGTGCCAACATTTTCTCTCCTGTGTCTCCCCTTTCCTTCTTTCTCTCTTTGCTTTCCAACTGTATGAATACATTTTAAATATACTTAGAGCTAGTACACACTGGCCACTTTATTTTTCCATTAGAAAGCCCGAAAGCACATGGCCATCAACAATATGCCCATGTGATTATCATGTAAACTAATAGCCCTAACACAATTTCCTTACACATAAAACAATTTTCCATTTGCAGTTGTCTGATGACTTCGGGCAGGTAAAGATAATCCAGTTAGCCTACATGCAGACAACACCCTTTCAGTTCCACTGTATCAGGGGTCTAAAACTCAAATTACTGGGGAAGGTAGGAGAAACAATAAGATAACAATAACAATACATTTCAACTTTAAAACACACCGAAGCTGAGCAACTCATCTTTGCACAGTTAGGTGCAGCTTGCTAAGTGTTAAATGTGAAGTAAAGAGCCCATTTTTATGTTGATTTTGCCTTTAAATGAAATTATCTCTCTAAATTAAAATACAAAAAAATTAAAACTGGGAAAAAAGAAAGAATTTGCCTGACAGATAAAACAGTAAATTCTAAACGTACGGGGTCTTCTGACATTGTCTCGCAGGCTGGATGTGGGCCGTGGGCTGGTAGTGTAAGACCCGTACTTTATATTAAATATCTCACCGTATAGCAAACAGCAGTGCCACAGCCTCCAACAGGGTGGCTACAGCTGTCAGAATGACTGCTGGTGTGGACAGACTCTGCTGGGTGACAAGTGGTCGAAGGAAACAGGCCAGTGAGAGAGCCAGGAATACTGAACAGCACAGCAGCATGTCCAGGAAAGAACTGAATGTTGGACTGGCAAAAGTCTGCACCGCTGCTTGGGTTTCCACCTGGGAGGGAAAGAGAGAGGCAGAAAAAAACAGACAAAAGCATAGCAGAAATTTTTTTTAAAAACAAGCAAATATATTAATAAACATACAAGTAAGTATTAATTAAGAATAATGGGGGGTTAAGTTCCAAAATGAGAGTAAGGCATTGATGAAAATGAATCAGTGAAAATATATATATATTTTTTAACTAACCATGGTGCAGCTGCACAAATGCATGATGAAAAAGTCTCACCATTCAGGATGAGTTGGAAATGAATTATCCAACAATCAACAATGATTTAATGACTTAATAAAGTCTTTACTGAAATCTATACTAATTCCCATGTCAGTGACTCTAGACTATATAGCAACAACAGTTGCAGCCATGAGAGTGAAAATGCACTTCTGAGGTTACACCAGCAGAGGACATCACAACCTAATACAAAACTACTTTTTAAGGTCCTGCAGTGATTTCTCTTTGCCGCAGTCTTGACCGGTCTGGTCATAACGCAGTGCAAACAGGCTTCCCAGAAAAGACACAGACACGCAGAGAAACACAAACAGGCAGAAAGACATGTGCAAACACAGATAGATTTCACGCTCACAGATGGAGACAGCAGAGATGGACTGGTTTTCTCTGACAGTTGTAAAACCCTGAAAGAATGTCAGATCACAGTCAGACAACTATGTTAAGCTCATAGCATTCATGGGTAAAGTCATAAATAAACAAACACACATATGCATGTATTTTTATTAAAACACACAGGCATACAGGCACCATTATGTCATGCACAAAAACAGCACACACACACACACACACACACACACATACACACACACACCTCCTCCTGGTAGCTTATCCGGTAAGCAGACTCCAGGCTCTTCTCCAGAAAGGTGAGGCTCAGCTTGTTTATGGGAGGTTTGTAGAAATAGTCCTTCATAAGGCTGTCACAGGCACAAAAGAAAGTCAGTAGAAATTATGTTCAGTTGGGATTTTATATGTTCCGATCAGCTTGCTTAAAATTGGCCAGAAAATTTGCATTAACAACTGAGATTGACTCGCTGATCAACTGTACATTATGTTTAAATGTTATAGGTTTGTTTAATGTATTTATCCATAGGTCATTCTAACCTGTCCTCTTTAATAACGTCCACAAAGTGAGCATCGCTCCTCTCCCTGAAGTTCTTGGAGCGTAGAGGGATAAGCGCTGAGTGGTCCATGCCCATCGCTCCTCCGCTCCACGTCTTCTTCTCCTTCTCCTGCAGCATCTCACACAGTGACGTCTGGCTGTTGTTCAAGGCTTCCAGCTGAGGACTGAGCAGGCCGTTAAGAGCCTTGGGGCTGCGCCCTGCAGAAATCGCTGGGGAACACTTCAGATTTGAAGAGTCCTAAGGTGAGGTGAGGAGAGAGAGAAGACCTGGATTTCCCAAAAAAGAAGTAGTGTATATGGGTTTTGATTTGGAAGTAGGTCAGCAATAAGGAATAAATATAAAGCTCAAGAGTGTGCTACAGGCACACCATTTTAAATGCATGTGTCTGTGGCACACTTTATCTGGGACTCATCTGGGAGTTCTGTTTCTTTGAACTACTTTTGAGTCCTTGTTTTTGCTGCTGGGCCTGAGTAAATGTCACCAGAGTTGGTTCACAATGCCCCAAAATTTGATATATATAAATAACTACATAAAATACTCTATACTGGACATACACATTAATATTGCCAAATTCTTGTTCAAACTGAAAAAAGTCAAACATGTATCATCTTAGATAAACAGTTTTAAAGTCTCAGCTGTTTGGTTCAGGTAACAACAACAGGCTAACTTTGCTGCTGCTGTTGGTCTTGTGGTCGTCATGACAGCCATTGTGCACCGCTCCTTCCTCCAGAACCTGATCCTCCGCTGGTATCAGGACCACACTGCAGGATAGACAGGGAGACTGCAGGTAGGCAGAGGTTGGAGGGTGAAAGTATGGTGGAAGATGCAGCATATGGGGGCAGGAAAGAAAAAAAGAGACTTAATAAATTGAGAGATACAGATCGAGAAAAGCATATGAGCAGAGAAAAACATGAAAAGATGGCAGAGTTCAAGAGAAAGAGTCTTGGGGGACGATAAAATGACAAAACGCAGCCGTGATCACAACAGCGTTAGGGCAACAAAAACACAAAACTCACTGTGTCACTTAAACACAACCTAGGGATGCTGTGACAAGTCTTACAATCAATTTTTTTATTGGCTTAATATTATTTATTTCAATGATGGCAACGCTAACAAGAGTGGCAGCAGTCACTGAGAAACGGAAAAGGTGTAGAGGAGGTCTGCATGGGCTCAAGGTCTTCATTAAAAAAAATTTATTTTGCACCCTGCACCTAAATGCTCCATTAAACGTGCAACGTGCAATGTGCAATTTATGACCTGCCCTATAAATCCTTTCACAAATTCAAATGTCAAATGTTTTGTAGATCCCTGAGTGTGATCCTTCAGCAAGACCATATGTGTATTTGTGTGAGAGCCACACAGAAGATAAAAAGCTCTAAATGCAGGAGTCATCAGTCAAAGGCAGAAAGACCTGAGAAGGGCTTCCCATCCCCCTGCATGAGTTAGCTGATTACCAAGGACCCCCACTGATTCTCCTGCCTCCCATCATCCTCTTCCGACTCTTTTTTTCCCCAAGTACCCCTCCCTCCTCCACCTAGCCTGGCAGAGAGCTGAATGATCTGTGCAGGGATCATGGGGTGCACATGTGCACAGAGAAAGGAGAATTAATTGGGGTGAATTTAATGCAGTGTTTTGAGGGTAATTTTAAGGGAATAATGTGTTGCATGGTTTTGGTGAGTCCATGATCCAGTGGTACAGAAATCAAATGAGAAATTTCCCTTGAAGGCAGAGCTAAAGAGGACACATTTGATGGATATGTTCTGTGTTGATGACGGGTCAGTAGAGCCTGCTGGGGAGAACAGCACTACTCGTTGCCTAATTAATAAGATCTCCCTGTTTTGTTCTCAGATTCTTATTAATAAGGATTTAATGAGCACTGAGGTGCTACACCAATGGAGGCATGTATGGGAGCGCATGCACATATACACCAAAAGTGAAGAGGGAAATCAACAAAGACGCTCTAACCACGCAAGGTGCCCAAGGTTGTAACCATGTAATTACATGGAACAAATGGACAAATTCAGAGGCATGGTAATGACAGGGATGAAAGCAGTTTTCAGCACTTTTTCACTTCCTCCACTCCACTCAAAATGAAGCTCCTTGCATGCAGAATATGAAAAAGTATTTATCAAAGCTTCTAATACACCCACATAAACAAAAGGTACACAGAGAGCAAAAAGATGAACATCAAACAGGCTGTAGCAGAACATGCAGCTCAGTGTTCTTCCTCAGGCAGTATAGATGTGCAATGGAAAATGATCCCACTTACTTCCTCAACAACAGCGCTGATGTTTCATATAACTTTTTTCAGAGATAGCGTGCACTCACCTTGGCACTGTCTGGAGGCATGGTGCAAACTGAAGGAGCTCCATCAGGTGTGTGCACCCTGGAAGTGGGGCACCGAGGATCTGCATGCTCAGGTCCAGCTAACCCCAACTGAGAGCAGCTACAGTGAGAGTCAGGCTCCAACTTCCTGCCAGAGATCAGATAGGTCTTCAAGCCTGGAGAGACAGAAACAGAGAGAGAGAGCGGAGGATGTGATTGGCAGATCACTCTCAGATGAAACTGGAACAGGCCTGAGCTGGGTTTAGTCATCCCTGTGTAGATGAAGGTAGGAAGGAATTGGTGGTTGTGGAGCTGTTTTAGGATTCAGCAGAGGCTCAGCACCCGGCAGGATGAATTGCCTCACTTAATTATATTAGCAGGTTCTGGCATGAAACTAGAATAAAGAGAGGGAAAAGCAGTAAATATCAATTTCTCCCACTTCAAAAAGCCAAGGTCATACACACAAGTCATTCTTGTTTCTATAAACATATATATAAATATGATGTGTGATGCATTTGTGCAGGATTTTGTTTGTTTTTTCTCTTATCTAGAATCAGACATATGAGCCAGAGAGAAAGGGGGAGTGCTAAAGAGACCACAGATCCATTTTGTCCACTGTAATTTCTTTTGCACCCTCTTCGTCACACCTATTTCTCTGCCGCTCCTCCGTAGCCTGAGGAAGAATTTCTGTATAGAAGTGCTCCCATATATCGCTCTTAATCTATTTTTTCTGTAATGGGTTAATTACCCTTTCATGTATCCTACAGGTGCACGTGCATCTCTAGTTCATACATGTGTCCCCATGACCATGAGACAGTAACAGTTTCAGACTCCATAGGCCAGGGCCAAATATCTGAACACCTGAGTCCTTCCACTTTAATCAACATGTTATCATTCTCATCACTCCTATAAGGTATGTGTGTGTGTGTGTGTGTGTGTGTGTGTGTGTGTGTGTGTGTGTGTGTGTGTGTGTGTAACCTTTAGCCCAAAATTCATCCTCCTGAACTGACCAGTTTGCCCAAAACGTGGCAATGTGGCATTTGACTTGCTTTACAACATTGTAGGAATCCTTAAAATGCACAAGCCTGCATATTTCACACTCTCAGTACAATTTCTTCTTTCTTTTCCACAGCCTTAGACCACACTGGGTCACCAGGATGCTCCCACAGAGCAAATTTTAATCACCATTGCAGACATATGGCCCACTTCCTGTTTGGGTTTTTGTTGCCAACTTTGTTGCTCAAAAAGATAACCAAGGAGACCAAGTGTTTGTGACTGAACTCCTCATATTTTCCCCCTATGTCTGCAACACTGTGTTGTGACAAGCCACAACACCAGGTATCTGTGTGTGTATATGTGTGTGTGTGTGTGTGTGTGTGTGTGTGTGTGTGTGTGTGTGTCAGCAGCATAGGCATGTACCTGTGACCATGTGCTTAGCCACATAATTCAACTGTCAGTGAACCTAGGGCTCTGAGCATTGTCTGTCCTAAGTACTTCAGACAGGCCTGCCACCGCCTGTGCTGAGCCACCCTGGGGCTGCACTCTCTGACACACACACACACACACACCCTCACACAGAGACTACACATATGACACGGTACATGCACACACAAAACTTATGGGACAAATACTCAAATACTGAGATAAGTAGCTCAAGAAGAGACAAACTAATAAAACATGCAAAAGAAAGATGTTCACACAAGTGCAATTATGAGACGCTGACAAAAAACACACCCCCTCTAACCACCTACACACCCAGTCAAAACACATATACAAACAGCAAGCGGACGTGTAGATGGACGGCTTCGCTGTAGCTGGGTCGATAGCCAGGTGGATGAGGATTCGGGGACAGGAAATGAGGGCGGTAAACAGCAGTAACAAAGAACTAATTCCCCGCACCAGTGATGCAGAATGGCACAGCAGCAAGGAGAGGCAGCAGGAAACTGAGGGGAGCTTTTGACTGCCTCTGAGAATGTGTGAGTGTGACTGTGTGTCAAAGACAGATCCAGAGACACAGACCCACACAACGCACACACACTGCGCTGACTGATTTCATTAGTTTGCTAATCAAATCCTTCCCTGCCTCCCACCATGACATCCAAAGACTTCTGCTCATTGGTCAGCAGGGTTACTTTCCTCCCTCCCTCTCAGTTTCTCTTCTCTTCTTCTGTCTTTCCTTCAATATCTCTAAAGAAAAACTGACTCCTGATAACGCACAGTGTTTTCTCAACCTGCGTACGTACCACATGTAAAGATATCTTGACATAATGTATGTACGGCTGCAAAGAAATGTCAAACTGTGTCTCATGTTCCCTTGACTGTGGGTAGAGACTTGTTCTTGTCTGTTCACTAATATTTCTACAAGCCAGATTGGGAGCATTTGAGTCAAAGAGACAGTCGCATCCGTTTTCGGGCTGAAACACACAAAACTACAAAAGTACGTGAGTCACACTATTATTTATTAATATATTTAGAGTCACGATTAATGCAAATCCTATGTCTGCTGTATAAGCAATGCCTGCTGAGTAATAACAAAACTGTGTAAGACGGGGACCTAGCCAAATCCACCTAAACAGAAATCACTGGACCATTCAGCCTCTATTCTCCAAAACTGTAACAGCTTATTAAAGATAATGAAGTGTTTCAAGCTAGATAAAATGTGCACCAACACATTACTAGAGAGAAAAGGTGAAAGGCAGAGAGAGTGGAGAAGATTTGATAGTGGATGTAAAAATAATGACCCAAATTTAAAAGAAAATACACTTATAAAAGACAACTGGAAACAGAATGTCAGACATGAATACAAAAACACATAAGAGGTGAACACAACAGAAAAAAAGTGGGTCAAAACTCAAAAATAAAACTCACAAAACTGAAGGAAACAATGGCAAGCTGAGAGCTAAGGGAGGTGACAGGAGATCAGCTGTGCCCTGCCCTCTCCATCACGTCATGTTAGGCTTTGACTTAACATAAATGTGTTGCTTGCTTGACTTCAGACATTTTAGTGACCCCCCATTTTGTCAGACTAAAGCAGAGAAACATGGGTCATGCTTAAAGACAGGAATCCATGGCCATCCCTTTCACAGGTTCATGTGAAACTATGTTAGATTGATCACATCTTGTGGTCAGACAGCTTGTTACAGGGAAACACTTCACACGGCAGCCAGAGAGGAGCAAGATAAATCGACTGCAGGGGCTTGCAATGGTGCACAGTTTGTCGTTTGTGTGCGTTTGTATGAGAGGTTACATGAGTTCAAGTGTCTGCAGATGTTTGTGCGCCCCTTTCCTGGCCATTCTAGCACAATCCCTCATCTCTACGATCCAACCTTTTGGCAGCTGAAATTGCAGTACAGGCATTAAATTGTGTCTCTGATAAACTGCTGGCTCCACTGTCCACTTTAACAGAGTCCAACATAATCAGAACACAGCTGTGCTCTAAAGACCTCGTGGCAGGGAAAAAGGTCAGGAAACTTCATGTTGTGTATTCCAGTTGATGTCTCTTGTTTCTTTCCAGCTGAGTGTGTGTGTGTGTGTGTGTGTGTGTGTGTGTGACTGTCCATTGATCAGTCTGTGCACATCTGTTTGATGATATGTGATACAGGTACAGTACATGCATGTGTTGGCCTCTCTCCATCTCTGATGACCCTGGGCTAATTGAAGAGCATCGTCAGTGGAAGCCTCTGGGCCTTATGGGACTTGAAGTGCCCTGTCCTGTCCTATCAGATGACAGGGAACAGTAGATAACCTTTCCCCATGAGAGCCCAGTCACATTATCTCCCTCTCCAAGCCACTTTGTTGAGGACAGAGGAGAGTGACATGAGAAAAGCACTTTGCAAACAAATAACACCATCACCTCTACTCCTTTCCTCTCACCTCCTCGTCCAAGCTCTTCTGGGACAATGGCGGTCCCTGAACCCCTCTTTGCATGATGCTAAGAGGGGCTCAGTACAGAGGTGTTCCAAACAAACATATACAAACAAAGTGGATGCAACACACAAGTCGTGACTGTAGTGATCATTTCAGACGCTGCCAATATAACCCTCCATCGAGGGACAAGAGAAGGACAATTAGCTGGAATGCAAGTGACTAGGTACAAAAGCCTGGCTGCTACACACCCTTACACTGTCCTATATACAATAAACTACACAAAAAAGAGGGAATAAAGAATGGAAGGCCCAATTTGTTATTCAAAGAAAGAAAATCAAATTTTATCTTTGGGATATGCAACAGAAGAAGAGAAATTTGATAAATTGTATTTACAAAAGCACATGAACGCTACAAGTACAGTAGCCATAAATATGAAATCTTTTGGTCATTTATCTCAAAGCGACAACTTTCCTTTGTGCAAATGTCGTGGAAAACTGCCTATACTCTTAAAGTTGAACAAAACACAGGAAACACTTACAGGTCAAAGATGTACAATGGGAGAAAGACAATCAGAAGTCATCAGCTATTTCAGAGAGAAAATACAAGAATACAGCTTTTATAGTATTCTGGAAACAAAGAAACTCTTTTCCATTGGTCAGTGTTACGTAGATCAATAAGTTTAGAATTATGGGAACTTTCCAAAAACATATCAGGACCCTTGATGTAGATCTGGAGAGCAGAAAAAACATCTCTATATAAGGACCTATAGTCCACCATATTGCTGACCTTTTGACCTCTTATACAAGAGTCACGTTGCTCAGCATACACATGTTAGACTGGGTTGAATATCAAGACTGGGGACAAGAATTAAACTAAAACTACTAACTACTTAAATGTAAATACATAAGCATCTAATTACTAAATATTAATAACTATACAAGCAAATGATTATGAATATATGATTGACATATGAATAAATGATAAGCTATAAGCTTACAACTAAGTTTACTTTCACAATCCCAAGTGGGACTGAGCAGCCAATGCTGCTATCCCAGGGAGGTTTACTAAAAGCAGCAGAACACAGAGGGCAATGGAGAGGGAAGCAGAGTTGGCAGATATGCTTGGATCAGCACACACACACACACACACACACACACACACACACACACACACAAACATATCATGTGTTTTATCTTCCAATAATGACAGATTTGCCTTCCAGGGCCAGGTATCGGAGCAGGAGGGCATTGGAGCAGGTGGTGCAGAGACTCTAGCACTGCTATAGTCTGGGCAGCTCTCCGTGCTGGCACTGCCATCCAGCAGCCCCTCCTTCTCCCTCCACGCGTCCCTGTCCTGGGATATACTGTACATCCTGTCCCTGTCGGGGGGAAGAGGGCAGGAGGAACAGGAAGAAAGCTGTCCAGTATGACAGGCTGTTTAGGAGGACTTCATTTCTGCGGCATGGCTTGCAGAGGAGAGGGGGGAGAGATAAGGGGCAGAGATTGCAGAGATTTTAGGAACAATTCAAGTAGAGAAAGACTGTGAATGGCTGGATTGAGTCTGTGAGTTGGTTCATAGTGGTGGTGGAATGAAAGATTTTGTGTGTGCTGTCTTTGAGCAAACCCATTCAGTCAGAAAACATGAAACACAAATGCATTTTTCATACGGAATCACCGAGGGACTCACCGTCATTTCTGACAGTAAAGGAGAAGCAGAGTGTATGTGTGTGTCTCCCAAGCCAAGGACAGGTGGGAGTGGGGGAGGGGGAGTGTTGACCTTCCTTTTGATACAGCTGAACACTTCTGCTGAGCCCAGGTTACTTCTGAGGCATTAAAGGGCACGTAAGAAGGTGAGCAGAATTATTCGCAATTTCAAATTAGGGCCGACAATCTCCTCTGTCAGAGAATGTCACGCAGAGACGTTTGAACAGACAGGGGTGTTTGACATGCTGACTTTGTCAATAACAGACTGTCTTCTGAATAATATGGAGGAGAGGATGTTTCACACTTCGCTCCATTTACTAGATACATAAACAAGGACGAAATGGTGATTCGTATTTACATGTGCACTTGGCTAGTATCCAACAACACACTAGAGCAATGCTTTATTAAAGTAAGCCTCAGATGGATTTCAAGTAGATGAGATTAGTAGCTGGGAGATAAAATGATACTGTGAACCAACAGATCTGTCAACCAGAAGAGATTGTGATATACTTTTCTACCCTTGTAGCTATTCCTTGAATATTGTTGTGACTGATTATTTCGAGTGTGACAAGAAGCAGGGTTCAGACAGAATGTTCCAAAGTTTAATGAATCACACTGAATATTTACAATCAGAAGCACACAATTTACACAAGGCTCGAGCGGATACATTTCAGGAGAACCAATAAGGCAGAAGCACCTAGAAACAAAGAATCAGTTATAATATAATATGTCAAGGTTAAAAAGATGAGATGAGTGGGGAGTGAAAGCAGATACAGTGCAGTACAAATATAGATTAAAAAGGTATGCTGAGGCAACAGGGAGTAATGAGAACTGAGAGGGATTGTTTTTCCTAGCAAATATATCCGGTTGAATAGGCCATTGTCGGCTAAGTTGCAAATCAATGAGCAGGACTGCTTTATGGAAATATTTGGTTTACAAGATTTTAGCATCAATGTGATGAGGTACCTCGATTTCATTCACTGGATTTCATTCACTGGATTAGCCAAAAAAGTAATTCCCATCTATTTTGTTTATAAATGGTTTTACAATTGAATTTCCAGAAAAAAAAATAATAATTTGAGTAAATTATTTGAAAAAATTGCAGCAGACAACCTCCTGCTAATAATGCAACAACAATAAACTAAAATATCTTAGTCTACTGTTACAAAGAAAGTGCAATAGTCTTGCCTTACATTAGATGCAAACAAGTATAATGATGTAAAGAAACAAAAAGAAGCAGGAGCACTTCTACTCTGCAACGATGGATATAGACTTTAAAACATGAGCTGACATTTCAGTAACATCGTGCCTTCTTCAGAGCTTCTTTGGGGCTTTGTAGGCACATTGTTGCCAGTTTCCATATCAGTCATTTTAAAGTGTTCCTGCTTCTTTTTCAAGTTATTATACTTGTTGCTGCCTAATGTAGTTCCTCTAAAGCAGTAGAGCAGTGGTTCTCCAACATATGGGCCGGGAACCCCAACAAGGGATGGCAAGATGATTAACTAAAGAGGAAAGCAAAAAAAAAAAAAAGACTTCAGACTTATTTTCATTTGTCTTTTTTTCTTGTAAATTTTTAAATAAAAAAGTCTTTGGTTGAACTGGTCAGAACTGGTGGACATGTAACCAATGAGGATGGGTCGCAAGTATGATTGTTTTGTTTTAGGGGGGCACAAGTCAAAAAGGTTGAGAACCACTGACTGCAGTAGAGCATGCCTCCCTGCACTTTGAACATGTTAGACACAAAAGTCTTGCTTTACAATTTTAAGCTTAATTTGGGCATTTCTCTAATGAAAAAAGCACCAAACACTGATACAAACAAGGTGTTATATAACTGAACCTACTATGTAATGTCAAAGTCATTGAAGTGCAGCTAAACCAATACAGTTTTTCCACAAACACTCAGAGACCCCAGATAACCCACAGTGACCTCTTGGTGCAAGTTATATACAGTGGGGCAAAAAAGTATTTAGTCAGCCACCAATTGTGCAAGTTCTC
>LKNJ01002429.1:63354-90981 GCA_002120245.1 Maccullochella peelii | reverse complement strand
CTGTATCTGCCAACACACAACAACTTAAATACAGGGTTCAGACAACTTTTTAAGAGTAAAATTCAAGCACCTTTCAAGGTACCTAAGCCAAAAGTTTCCAGACTCTTGAAGCCTTTATCATCACATATAAATTATTACTATGAATGCCAAGAGACAATAAATAAATATGGGATCGTTTAATTTCAAATATTAAAAGATTTTTGATTTCCATGAGTGACTGTGTCGATGATGAAACACCAGATTATGTTGAAAAAACAAGCATTTTTCAAGGACCATATTCAAATTCAAGCATATTACTGACTTTGAAAACATGACGATTAAAATTACGCATTTTCCAAACTTTCAAGACTTTGGACGAACCCTGTAAATAAGAGGGTGAAGGTCAAAATCCACTGACATCTGACCAATCCAGTGTCAGCTTTAACTATAATCGGCCTTTGTACGTAATACATCTGCATCCAGCAACATTAATTATAGTCTCCTATGCAGAAATTAGTAGTGTCACTTTCTCATAAAGCCTTTCCCTTTTCTCTTTCATTACACTTGTAACGTAACAGGCCTGATGTGGTGCAGAGCTTGCAATTCCTTGTCAGGCAATCTGATTTTATTAGAGCTCTCTTTTCATGTCCAAATAGCCTTCAGAAACCTGACAGCCATTACAACAGGAAAGCACTGCTAAATTCTTTGCTGCTATTAGTGGTCGTAATTATAGAAATGATCTCAAACTGACTCACAGAGAGTTTTTCCTGCACAAAGGGACGGAGGTGGATCAGAAACCTCCAAGTACTGTGGAGCTTGTGCATTTTATCTCACAGCTGCACAAATAAATCAACAGATTCCCACACTGCCAAGTATTTTTTAACTTGTATTATTTCCTTATTCCTTCCATTCTCATAAAAAACTACACTTCACACACATTGTGTCCCCTTTAATGTCAGCATAATTATTTTACATGTTATCCATATTTAATGGAATAGTTTGACATTTTGGGAAAAACTTACTTTGTTTCTGAGAGTTAGATGAGAAGATTGATCAATGATGTCTGTGCATTAAGTACAGAGATGGAGTGTGGAGGTGGTTAGCCCATATTAGCTCTGTTAAATTCAATAATCCGCCTTCCAGCACCTCTACAACTCACAAATTATATATATATATATATACACATTATTATAAATATTGTTTGTTTAATCTCTACAAAACCAGAAATGTAATAAAGACTATTTGTGGTTTTAGGCGGAGTTACGTGCTGGAACTTGACGAACAATAATTTATCCATCCTGCAGCGTCTCAGCTGGTTGGTTAGCAACCTCACGGTAACTCCCCCTAAAACCATAAATAGTTTTTATTACATTTCTGTTTGTGTACGGATTAAACAAACAAGATACAACATGTTTATTAATGAGCTGTAGAGGTGTTGGTAGGTCTATTTCTGATCTTTAGACCGGGCCAGGCTAGCTGTTTCCCCCTGCTTCCAGTCTTTATGCTAAGCTAAACTAAGCTAATCCACTGACTCCAGCTCTGCACTTAAAGGGAAGAACGCCACTGATTTTACACATCACTGTCAGTCTCCAGAGGGAGCTGTGTGAAGCCTGACAAATATCCTCAAGTGAAGTCACTTGAGTCAGCGTCGGTCGAGGCTGAGAACTACAAGTTTGAAAATGAAAACAACCTGTTGGTGTGGAGTTAGAAAGAGGTGAGCTGACCAGACCTCTGCAGCCTGCTGCTCATCTCTGCTGCAGACTAGCAGCTTGAAGCTACATTAGCCGCTACTAGCATAACACGCCCGAATGAGCTGTCGGCGATGGAGTTGCATTGTGGGTAATGTAGGCACCAGGTTTTGACGAGGAAGAGGAATGCGTGGAATAAAAAAAGACGATATTTCTGGTTCTGCTGCATCGATTTTGATTGTTGTTGTTTTTTATTAGCTTATTTGAAGTTTTATTAACTCCAAATAAAGTGATTTCTAATTTTTCTGATAAATTTGAGGATCAAGTAATGCATAGGTTGAGAAAACTTAAACTTCTTAGGTTTAATAAACTATTTAAAAACTGGAAAAACACATACTGTTTGCAGGTCTTCTTTTTTGTTTTATCTCTGTTTTATCTTGATATATTTTATTGATTGTATGCCTTTCTTTATTTTAGTGCTATCTTTTAAATATTACATTGTCCTTGGCATACCTTATTATTTCACAGCATTTGCACTATTTTATTTTGCATATTTTATTAACTTGTTCCTTCACTTCTATTGTAAAGCACTTTGAGCGACACCCCCTGTATGAAAGGTGCTATATAAATAAAGTTTATTATTATTATTAGAGTATAATAAAATGTTAATGTTAAAAAATAAGAAATTGAGACTTTATTTTTGGTGTATATAATCTTATATAATCTTTCCTTTAATTCCCAGGTGTGCACTGGGTCTGTCGTGCTTAACACGAACTAAATTAGTTTCTCCTCATGAGAAGGATTTAAACAGAGCTGCGGTGTGTTATGTGGCTGGCTGGTTAGAACTTAGTTATTGTGTCATTATAATACTCTTATAATAATCCTATAATATTCACATATAGGTACTGCAGTGTGCCTGCCTGTACATGCTGAGTCATGTGGAATATTGTGTATACCGTATTTAATGTTTTCCTCCTAAAAGTTAATATTGGGTTTCTTGGTCTTTACAAAATCAGAAACCACAGGGGGGAGAAAAACGCAAAGCCACCATCATCTGGTTTGAGTTGACGGGCACGCGGCAGAGAAGGGGTTAAGAGTCACATGGTAGCGGGTGGTATAAGTGTAAGTGTATGTGGAGGAAAAAAACCTCAGGAGAACAAAGAAATCAGAGTCTATTTAAAGAGAAGTCGCCCCGGATCCTGCAGCTGTGTGACTCCCGGCATTGCGCACCGCACACAGCTGCGCCAAAACCAGCCTGCCTGTGCACCACCACGGCTCCCGACAGCGGTGAGGATGCGGACTTCTCTGGTCGTGTGCTGCTGCGTCTTTGCGCTGCAATGCCTCCCGAGCACGCTTTGTCTTCCAGCGCGGGGACTCAGCAGGTACAAAGTGGCACCGGTGAGTTTCTTTTCCCCTTTTACTTGTTGCAAAGTCGAAGCAAAAAAAAAAACAAAAAACAGAGAAAACTTTCCTCTGCAGCAGTTTGGAGGCTTTGTCATGTTTTGGCGCAGAATGAGTCGCTTTGGTTTAACTTGTTGCACGCATGAAATGATTTATTCTTTTTGCATTTTAAAGGAATCTGCAGTGTTGACTTTCTTCATTGTTTCTCCTGCTACAAGTGACTCCCCCACCCCCTAAACACACACACACACACACACACGCGCGCGCACACACACACGAACACACACTCGTGCAAAATAGCTCGCAACAGTTTTCTTGTGTGGACTTTGGAGCAGAATGAGTAATTTTCTCCAAAATAAACACTATCCACATTATTGTATGAAGAATTAGTTTTAGGTTTAAGTTACAATTCTCTGCAGCTACCTTAAGTGCCCCCTACCCGCTTCACACGCGCGCACACGCACGCCCTTTCCTCGGAATCATCAGGACCAATGATATCCTGTTGTAATTAAGAAAATGGCTATTTTACAGGAGCTGACCTGTCACTGTAATTAGCTCGGGAGCTGAAGAAATTACTATCATCACTATTTATTTTTTGTCTGCTCAGCAGCACTGGAAGCAGCCCTGCAGCCAAACCTGACGTCTTCTCCTCTCAGTGCACGCAGGGTGACAGCGGAGTGTTTTGGTTTTTTTGCCTGAGTGCAGCCAGGTCTGATCTCTGGGGGGGGAGAGGGAGAAAATAGAGGTTGCCGAGTTCCCCTGTCTGCAGGGCAGGAAGCAGTAATAACAGCTCTCAAAGGCATTTAGTCAACGACACCATAAAACACCACGGCACGCGTTACACTGCTACAGCTTTCTGACTTATTTTCATGTAATTTTCATTCATTTATTAGTCGATCTGCTGCTGTTTTGCACAACTGACTACATGCTGCAAACTTTTCCTTCTAATATACATTGTTGTGTTCTAGTGTAGTAATTTTGCATTTCATTATATTTACCCTGAACTCATCATCACGCTTCCCTTGTTTATATCCTCTCTTCTGCTGCATTACTACTTCTACAGAGGAGGACAGTTTAGCACGCATGCTTTTTCACAGGAATGTCCTGTTTACAGGTACACAGATTAAAAAAAAGTCATGTATCAAAACAAACAGCAGCTCAGATAAGCAGTTAGAGGGAAGAACATGGCTGTTGAAGTTTCAGAGAAGTGTTTTTATTTTTAGGTACGACAGTAAATAATTGTTATAAATGTTTCTGAAGCATCAGCCAATCAGATAGTGAGTGCAGTTTGGAGCAAAGTTGCTGAGCATTAGATATGAGATGGCAATTTCCTGACAAGAGCTTTACAGAGAAATAAATAGCACGAGGTCGGATCATCTGTCAGTCAGGGAGGAACAACCAGTCTTACGCTTGTATACAGATACAAACAAATGTTCAAGTTTGCAAAACCCTGTTTTCAAGTAAACCTCTTTGAATGATATAATATTCCATAATCCCTACGTTCCCAGGGTCCTGTGTTCCCAGCATGTGCGTCTCTTGATATAAACACTGTAAGAGATTGGTAAGGGCTGTCCTCGCAGTTCAAATTGCAAAAGAATGAAGGGAGATGGACGTTTCTTGCCCGCAAATTTGAGGGAGTAGGTTTCAAGGAGTATAACATCAGCAGGCTATAAGCTGTAGGTGAGTGATTTCAACATATTGACTCAGGGAAACATACATTGAACATATGACGAAGGGGAAAAAACATTGCTGAGAACATAAAACCCTTTGAAAGGTCTCCTTATTAAGAGCATATTGAGCTGGGGAACATAAATACGCTCCCCAGCTGATTCCACCGAAATTAACTGATTTTTACACACATTGTCGCCATTTTAAATGTGGGTGTGACCAGACTTTAATGTCGGGATCCGATTGCACAGTATCAGCACGATAGTGGGCTGACCCGACCCGATCCGACCCGACCTTCTCTTGCACAGTTTAATAACTGATATGACAAAAGAAGTCATCTTCCCTGGTCTCACAGGAGCAGTGGCTACTCCCAGTTAGACGTTAAAGATGAATGTGTAAACGTGCTTCTATGCTCTTAAAATGCCAGATTTGAATCTGTTAAAACAATAAAAATGTTGCATATAAGAACATACAAGAGAAACTACACATTTTTTGCCACCTGGCTTCTGTAAACACGGAGAAGAGAAAGAGGAATGTGGTTGGTGCTGTCAGGTGGCGTCGCCTCTCTGATTAACTCCGTACGTCACACAAGTCGTAAAAGATGCCAAGCTATGATTGGTTAGGATCCATTCTTTCGGCCAAATAACAGCACGAATTTGTGACTCTGTGTTTGTTTTAATCCACTGATTCCCAACCTGGGGGTCAGCACCCCTAAAATTGGGTTGCAAGATAAATTTGAGGGGTCACGAGACGATTAACAGAAGAGGAAATGAGAAAACAACCTTTCCTCTAATCTTTGCTAATAGTCTTTTTAAATTACTGGATCATTTTGCTTCTTCGGGACTAAAAATTGTTCAAATAAAACACCAAATGGTCAAAAAGATAAGTAAGACTGATCTTGGTTAACATACTTTGAGATGTTGTGCTTCCTTTGTGTTGATCCATTAGTTTCCATGCTGTGTTTTTGCATACTTGAAATTCTTCTCCACTGTTTAATTCACAGTAATCTGAAGTCAGGCCATTGGAGTGTTCTGACATGTCTTTGTTGATGGTGTGATTAAATGCTGAATAACAGGTTCCTACACATGAAAAATGAGTCTTTTATAGCAACACATTATCAGAACTATGTTGCACCTGTGATGACAACTTTGTTATGTCTGCTGGTCATTTCACTGGGAACTCTAATTTGGAGTTTTGTCAATTTGTTCCCCTGTTGTTGACAAAAGAGTGCGTGATTCCACAGGCCTGGACAGGCCTCAGTGTCTGTGGCATTCAGGGCAGCAGGATTCACAAAGTGCCTGTTTTCTCCCTGGAGTGAAGAGGAGGGGCTAACAGCTAACTGTTTGGATGTTGCTTTTGTCAATAAAACCTGAGTCCCCTGGTTTTCCTTTCTGTTTTGCCCCATCATGTTGATGTCTTCGGGCGAAGTGATTGGTCGGGGGACCGTGAGAGCAAAGGTGACATCAGAGCCGGCTTTGGTTCCCATCGAGTGGATCTAGGTCACAGCTGCGAGTGGCCGATGAGACACAACGGGGGGGATGCAGTTAAAAGGCAAGGGCACCCCCTCCTGCATAAAGTTTATCAGATGCTTTTGTTAGTTAGCGAGAGGAGTTCTGAATTCTTGGCAGGATGCTGTTGGCACTTGAATTTATGAAAGTGCACATCACCGAGTCTCCGGATGGCATTTCACAAGGTGCGTCTCCATCTCTTGACCCAAACAAAGATGGCAACTGGAGAAGTTAGCAGTTACAATATCCGGTTTTCATCTTTGCCCATGGTAAGGATCTTGAGAAATGAGTCAAAATCCACCTTCACTGTAAACCACACAGAACTGACAGAGTTGGTAGTAGATGGGCTCAAGAACGGGGACGACATCTTTTGATACAGCCAGCTAGCTACCTAGCTGTGTTCATGACAAACGATGACAGAAAAATGGACGCAGCTGTTCATGTTGTAGGTCAATTACAGAAATAACAAACTCAATTTGATCACTATGGAAAACGTTAAGTTAACTCCTGTTAGCATGCTAACATTTGCTATGTAGCACTAAACACAAAGTACAGCTGAGGCTGATGGGAATTAAAGTGCGGCTCATTGGCGCATATTTCTGTCCGAACCCGACTCGAGTCCGAGGGAGTAGTAACCGAACCCAACCCGAACCTGACGCAGTTAATGTCAGCTGAAGCAAATCGAAACGCCTCCATACCGTCGATTTCCCTGCACGGTTATCAGTAGTTTTTTAAACTTCCTCGATCCTCCATCCTTAGATAGGCTAATTTATCGCCTGTGTGTTGCGTTCATGTGTTATCGTGTAAATAACAAACCCCAGCACTGAACAGGAAGCACCATGTCAAGTATGACGTACCTAACATCCGAACATGATCCCGAACATCATTTCTACATTTCTGTCCGAACCTGGCTGGACCTGTTGGGTCCCGACGAGTCCCGGGTATCCACCCTCTAATGGCAATGTCATTAGTTTTGCAAGTATTTGGTCATAAACTGTATAAGAAAAATTAAAATTGTGACCTGATGAAGATGTTAGATGAAAAGTCAGAGAACCACCAAAGTTTTGAGGGGGACACGAATGTGTGAACCAACTTTAACGGCAATCCATCCAGTAGTTTAGATATTTCAGACCCAAGTGATGACCGACAGACCAGCAGATCCCTCCCTGGAGCCACGCTGCTAGTGTGCCTAAAAAGTGTTGTTCAAAGCAGCCATCTCTGTCTAACAACCAAATCAAATAACGACCAAATAACATCAAGAAACAGCAAAGATGCCAAAAAAAAAGATAAAGACTGCATGATTTGCCTGGTAATTATTACTCTCCTGAAGATAAGCTCGTATTAATAATAATAACAAATCATGAGTAAGTCATCCTGCAGCCGGACGGCCAGAAGATCTGCAGGTCTGAGGTCTCAGCGGAAGAGTCTTTTGTGCCTGAAAGATAAGAGATTTAAGCGGATGGTTTATATCACCTCCCACTGCCAGGTGTTTCTGATTTTCAGACGATATACTGGACAAGAAGAGTAAGAAGGAAGATAACGAGGTATTTGTTGATGAAAAATCGTACCCCCCCTTCCTATTTGGCATTATAAATCCTCTCTCACTGTAAGCAATCCTTTTCAATGAGAGCACACCCTTCAAATTGAAGCCTTATCTGTCTCCTCGTGTAAACACTCTCATGACTTACTTCCTATCTTCCGGCTTCACTGTTAATAGGTTTGTTTTGGACAGTTAGAAATCATGCTGACGAAAAAGCTTTACTTTTGTTAGAAGCATTGGCAGTATCACCTGTAGCTTCTTTGAAACAATCAATGAACCAGTATGTATTTTTGCTTTAAATGCACCCTCAGTTTATCTTATGCATCTCATCAGTTTATGATGTTCAGTGGATTTCAGGAGGAATTTTTTGATTTTCCCTTTTGGCCAACTTTCCCTCAACCTGCTGCAGTTACAGGTTTCCTACTGCCCTTATTCGAAACACATGTTGTGTGGATGGAAAGCATTCTGGTCTGTTGATGCTAACGCTAGTGTACAAAGTGGTCTCTGCGCCTTTTTAGCTTGTTCAACATGCTTTTCTGAGGCCAAAACACCTGATTTTAATTGATGGATTGTTGAAACATCTTCTGAATGAACGATACGTTTTACTAACCTGATCTTTACCAAAATGTGTCACAGCATACCATCTTAAATACTTGGGGGAAAATACTGTTTGAAAATATATATTTATAGGATTTTGCTCTAATAAAACTCTATACTCTCTCATACAAAAATGTATGTATCCATAATAAACATATCAGGATATTAAGCTGCACTTAAAAAGGCTTTTAAAGGATGAGGAAAAGACCAAAAAACGTTACTCAAACAGGAGGAAATATTGCACTTGTTGTAGACTAATTTCAGCGGCGGATTAATCCACAATACTTGTTCATAGGATACATTCATTGTATGTTTAGGTGTTTTAACTGTTGCCAATAATAAAAATATCAAATATAACATACCTTATCTATTCTATCTCAACGGTAGAAGTAGTATTCAGATCCTTTACGAATATGTAGTAGTACCACAGTGTGAAAGTAAAGTCCTACGTTCAATTTTTTACTTCGGTAAAAGGCAACACATCAGTCTATTAGCAGTAAAATGTTATTTTTACTGTCAGGATTTTTGATGGTGGTGGGTTTGTTGTCAGACTGAAGACGCTCTTCAGACGCTCCGTGTACAGACATGTTTCTCTCTGAATACCTCTGAGAGATCCCCTCCACCACAGATCTTGTCATCACGGTAACCTGAAGCTAGATATGTCCATACTTGTAATGGACGCCGCCCCCCTTCCCCTCCACCACTACCACCATCACACATGTTCCCAGCATGAAGCAGCACCTACGACGCCTTCAGGCTCTTTAGGAGTTTCATGTCTCATCACCGACTTCTTGCGCTCTCAGCAGAAAGTGACAGACTAATTGTCCCGAGGGTATTTCTCAAACGTCGTCACACAGACTTCTGACAGGACTCTGAAATTACACATGAACACGCGAGCACAAAACATCTGTCTCAGCGGCTGAGTCACTGACGTGGGATCACCTGCAAAACACCCAAGTTGCAAAGCAAACCCTTTAGCTTTCCAGTTTAAAACCCCTGGAGAACCAGTTAGAAATTACTGACATGACAGTAACTGTGCATTTTGCCTTAAATGTTTCCCAAATGGCCAGATGGGTTGCTACTGTATATATTTTACTTTGAAATAGAGAGCCACTAGCTTTCAACTGTCAACTACTGTTTTTTCCATCGAGTGATGCAGTGTCATTATGCGTTGGCCAATAAAGTGCATTGTGGGTATAACACCTTGTAAAGTTATTCAGTTGTTTACCTCGTGGTCGTTACGTTGGAGGAAAGTTTTGTCCTAAATCATTTTGGAAATACGCTTATTCACTTTGTTGACAAGAGTAAGGTAAGAAGATTGATACCAGACACCATACCTCTGATGTCTGTATGCTAAATATGAAGCTAACACTAGCAGCTGGCTAACTTAGCTTAGCACAAAGACAGGAGCCAGGCTAGCTGTTCCCCCTGTTTCCAGTCTTTAGGACATCAGTGATCCACACTGTTGTTCCTTCACCACCATGAGCACACACACTGTAGTTTAATTGGACTCAATCCCACACACACCGTCCTGCTGCCCCAAATACCCACTAGAGCGCCACATGTGGATTCATCCGCAGCTGAAAATAGTCCCCAATAAATGCACTATTTTATCCTGTTTGAGTAACGTTTGTTAAGAACTACAGTGAGCAGCTGTTTTAGGAAATTACTGAGCCTTTTAAAAATTAAACTATATATTTGTATGATGTTTTTAAAGATGTATGTCTTCAGTAGGAACCAATGGGCTTGGAGCTGAGAGCCACAGAGTAGGAAAGTCAGAAAGTATTAAGAGACGGCCTCACACGTTGGTTTTTGTTGCCACATTCATAAGAGCAAGGCAATTAATTTGTCCTTTGGGTTTTCTTAAAGTATATTCAATAATGTCTTAAGAATTTTTTGTTGTTTTTACAGTTTATAAGAGCAAAAGAATTAAAAGTGAGCTCACTAAAAATGTTGTGTTCAAAAAACCCAAAAACAACATACAAGATATTCTAGCTGGAGCTAATGCTCTCGTTTGGGTTTGACCTTGAACTTTGATGTGAAACCTGTCAGGAATCTGTCACAATTAGGGTTTTACTCGGTTGTGGGGTCAGACAGGTCAAACAATCCATTTGGGGTGGGGTGGGGGGGCAGTCTTGTAACCGCACGTTCTGGGGTTTTTTCATCTCCCTCTCTGGAATGACAGAGGCGGCTCGCTGTGCAGCCACCACGTAGAATTAGCCAAAGTTTTTCGACCCTGAAGGCTGAACTTTTTACCTTCACCTCGCTGATTGGGATCAGGCAGCGGGCAGCTGAAGTCTAAACTGTCTTGTTTGGGGACAGAGGTCGGCTTGTGACCAGGTGATTTACAGTTCAACTCTCAGTCCTCAACAAAGGCCGCTGAATGCAAGGATTAGTAGGTAACTGCAGGTAACAAAAGGCCCAGATCCACTGCATCTCAGTTGGTTCTGATCATTTGATTAAATGCTAATTTTTTAGGGAATTTTCACCACTAAAGTTGTGGCCGTGTCTTGTAAAGGGACTCTACGTCAAAATCTAGCTGTAAGAGTTTATATTGTGGTCACGTGATATTCCTAATAAATTAAATTACCACAAACTAACTTTTTGTGAGCAAACACAGTTATGTTTATATCCATCCAGTGTTTCTCACCAAAAAAAACAACAAAAAAACGTATTGTGTGTATCCTGGAGGTCTAACAAACTAGTTGAATGCACTTCCTTCCTCATAAAACATTTGCAAAGCTGATTTTTTTATATATTTTTTGAAATCGCCACTGTTTACATAAGTGTTTGCTAGCTAGCGGTCCTCTTCTCTCTTCACTTTGCTGCTGCATTTCTACATTTCTTGGCACCACCTACTGTCAACAGTGGAGAAGCACGCAACCGTTGTCAGGAATGCTTATTACATTCTCATATAATCTCATATATATCATTCAGGAATGAGATACAAATACAAAGATGACAAACACATGAATAATGTGTTTGTGATGGTCGTATATGCTTTGGAAGGTTTAAAGAATATCAAAATAAGCCTTAAAAATCCCACCATGTGTATTTAATCTGTAGTCTTATAATAGAGACAGAGCGCCTTTAAGCCCCGCCCACACCGGAGGGGAAACAATTCATCGCTCTCCATTGACTTTGTATTGCGTGAAGGTGCCTCCTTGTCACTTCGGTCTGCTAGCAAACAACAGAACTAAGTTTTTATAAGCTGCAGAACCCAAAAACTGAACCTTTAAGAAGACAGAAGTGGATCCAGACGTGAGGCGTCAGCAGGGAGAACAGGAACACTGTGGGATCCTGACACTCAGTGTGTCCACGTGTCTCTGCTCAGTCAAGTATCCAAACATCAGTTTTAGGATAACTACATTACTCTAAGTTAAGCTAAAGCAACTTGTGTAGTAGAATGTGGCTAAATCAGAAAGCTATGCAGTATTATTATTACTTTAGCTAACTACAGTAGCTTAGCTTGAGAAGGGACACTGAGACAGACCCACAGTATTGAGTTTGTCCTCTCTGGGAGACACAGGGTGCCAAAATAACCCTCTGGCATGCTGGAATCTAATGTTTTTAGCTAGCTGCAGGCTTTTTGTCAGTGTTTCAGCCCTCGGTTGCATATTGAGGCGGCGATTGTTTTCCCCTCCAGTGAGTATGACGCGTTGCACTCTGTCTCCATGTAAACTCCTCCTCAGGTCATTAAAACAATACTGAAGACATAAACTCAGTGTCGTCAGTGCTGGCTACAGGCCTGTATAGGCTCACTCAGCTTTCAACCGGGGTGAATAAATGTTTTTAAAAAAGGCAAACAAATAGAGATGATTTCCACAAGTTTCATGTCGACAGCCTTTAGATTGATACGTTTCAGACCTGCTTTGCACTTTTATAAGGGTTTTTGTTGTTTATCTGAGGTTTTTGTTGTCAGTCTCTACTGCAGGAGAACAGATCAGGACACAGCACAGAGAGAAACCTCAGATCCAGAAAAAGAGCAAGAAGCAGGGCGCCTTTAAAACCTCTCGGGAGCTTTGAGTTCATTCAACACTAACAAGCCATTTACAGAAAACTATGACATGGGCAGAAACATTCCCCCCTAATGTGAGTAAGTGCTTTGTGCAACAAAATAAGCAGCTAAAACTCACAACCTACAACAAAGTGAAACACAGGAGGTGGAGCTCAGGGAGGTGTGTACTGTTTGTTCTGTGATCCAGACCCATCAGTCACTGTGTTTCTGCAGTCTGGAGCAAATTCCACGAGTCCTGCTGGGTTTTGTTCCCCTTAACCTACAACAACGACACAGCTGGAGTCCCGCAGAGCCGAGCGAGTCGGGCTCGTTTAAACACAACAAGAAACACGAAGGTGACGTCATTCAGACAAACGTTATATATTATATTGTTTTATTTTTTATTATTCTCGTCTAGTGTGACTAGTGTTGGGCTTTTGATGTAGGATCTGTAAGGTTGATTTCAAAGTATTTGGTTCAACAAGGCGTACAGTTGATGGTTTCTGCTGATATGCTTTTCTGTTTGATCCCCTCTGTGCCTCTATGAGTGTTTCCCCCCACCGGGCTGAAAAGTCTCCAACATTAAATCCGCCATAGTGCGCCTTCTGGCTTTGTTTACCTGTTGGTTCTGAGGGAAAGAACTAGTTTGTGCGAGGTGTAGGAAATCAGATGTGTTGAAGGTGGAATGAAAAGCCGGCCATCATAGAGAGACGCACACGTGGCGTAGAAAGATGTTTCAGCATATTTCTGGTGTTTCCACTCTTACTTGAAATGATCATTTTACAGACATTACAACGAGCACTGTTGTCATCTTTCTTCGTGAATGACACTTTTTAAAACAAAACAACATTTAATTGAATTGATAAGCTCGGAGGAGTACGTTTCCGATGGATCCGACAGTTTGGAACCGGTTACGACTCCTGACTGATGACGTATTTGAATCAGCGACTTGTTTACGGTTGCCTCGCCAATGTTTTCGTGGGCTAACTGAATATTAAATACATTAACACAAGTACAAGAACATTGGCAATGACTCATGGATATTTCATGAGTGCGTCAATATTTCAGAAAAGGAACTCATGAGCAAAAATTACAGTAAGGTCAAAAAGTCCGAGTCGTGGTGGCCTTGCAACCCTGAAAGGGTTATGTAAGAGAGAAGTTGTGGGATAGCCATCGGATCTGATGATAGAGCTAATTAGTTTCATCTCTACACAATATATTGATAGCGTCTTTTCCCACAGGTTTTTCTGAGCAGCAGCGGAAAAGGAAGTTCACGTAATTGTGTGATAGGACGAGAACACCCAAAAGATCCCCGTATGCGAAGCACTGAGTCAGATGAGGAGGTGCGGATGGGACGGCTCTCCTCTGTAATTTGCTCCTGTGGAAATGAGCAGAGCCATTTCCTCTGGATCTTGTGGTGGGGGGTGGGGGGTATAAACGATAATGGGACACCCTGGGACCGATGGTCTCCTAAACTGGGGCAAACTACGTAGCTCGGTGACCTGATTATGAGTGTGTGCTGTCATTAACCTGATGATGCTGATTCATATCCAGCCAGCACTGAGATACACGTCTCTCCCAGGTCTTTCTTTGTCTTCTTCATCCACTTCTTTTTCTCCGTTTTCCTTTCCTAATTTTCTGACTCATGTCTGTCATTTTGCTTTTCATCGTTTTCTTGTTTACCTCCTCAACAGCCCGGTCGCACCAGCATTTAAAATAGCGAAATGTCAAGGTGCAATGGAGTCGCCACTCGCCACTGGATTTGCTCGCAGGTATGAAGTTAACGGTGCTGACCTTTGGGGGAATGAAGAGCCAGAAGAGTCCAAAATGGAGAAGGCTATTGCAGCTTAGCTGTGTTGCACCATCCACGTTTATTTAACCTCCTCTGCTGGAGTATAAACTGCTCTGCGTGGTTAACAGAGTCAATGGTACAAATATCTCTTTTGATTAAACTGTGTGAGCTTATTGTCCCGTTAGCGACCGAGTTATTATCAGCTCATTAGTGCAGACAGCTTTTTGCCCCTTTTCAATAACTTTTTATTAAAATAAATAATGTACACTCCTGAGAACAAAATGTCAGGAGGAGTAAACGGCACAGAACAGAGAAAATAGAAAGCAGATCAGAGAGCTATGCTGACTGACCAGCACTAGCATGTTCCTGGCTGGCTAGTGTGTTAGCAGTTAGCTCAACCATGCAACTCTCTCCCCTTACTTTCATTTTCTTCTTACTTTTCATCTTCTCCTGAAGCACAAATGATTTTCTTATTTATTTCCATACACTGTAAAACCACGTCAAAGACACAGCATGACATATTTTTTATTATTTACGTGTTTAATGACTCAGAACAGCCTGCACTTACTCATGAATGCCGTTGATGTTCCAGGTCCCTGAAAAGTTTCCCGACCTGAAGAAGCGGGGGAAGGTTTCTCACGCTCAGGACTTAGTGAAGGAGACGAGTTTGCCGACCAACACCACGAACACGTGGAACCGACCTCGCTGTGGCGTCCCAGACTACCCCGCCCAGAAGGAGGTGCATTACCGGGGACGATACCGCCAGAGACGCTTCGTCCTGTACGGAGGACGTTTGGAGAAGACGGACCTCACCTACAGGTACAGATCTGCAGAGCTGCACATACTCATATTTAAGGAGTCAGCTTTCATTTCTTAGCTGGAGCCACCTTGTTGGACAGTAAACACCAACGCTCAGCAGAGGCGGTATTTTCCTATATTACTTTAGTTTGTTTTTACTGTGTGCCCCCAATTCCTTACGTGATTTGAAATAAAAAAATATATTTTCGTAACATTCCCTCCAGCTGGCTTGTTCAACCAGCATTCGTACAATCAATAGTTTGACCCACAGTGTCCAATACAGTGAAGACACATTATGTCAAAAGGTGGCGCACAGTGGAGCAAAACAAGGCCTCTGTTATCAGAATCAGCACCAGAACAATCGAGTAAGTGACCTTTAGTGGAGATTTTTTTTGTCAACTGCTGATTTTAAGGTCAAGAGTAAAATATGAAGCTCAACTTTTTCCTAAACGTGCTCAGAATGATAGAAGTTTGAACATCTACAGTTCCGTGACAACTGAATAAACGTCAGCTGCATTAAAACTGTGAGATTTGGTCGAAAGCTCCAGAACAAGCGAGGTAGTGAACCTTAAACCGCAGCTTAAAGAGTTTACTGTTTTGGTTCCCTCTCACCGCTCTCGTAGCGCCGTTTTCAGAGAAGAAGAGGCTGTAAAAGGCCTCTGTCCACCACCTGCTCAGCAGCAAACAGCAGACAGACACAGTCAGAGACGAGCTGCAGAACATCGTGGAGCATTTAGCAGCTAAAGAGCCAGATATTTCCCTCAGGAGTTGGTGGAGACCAAAAACAGAGCTAACAGAGAGGAAATACTGGACTTCAGATTCATCAGGTGACACAAACACAACTCCAAATTAATGATCATGTTGCTCTGTAACTGCTGGACGTGTAAATAAGATGTTTGCTAACAAGGCCGCCATATCAACTTGGTTGGTGATGATTTGTCAATGTTGAGCTCACAAGTGGCCAAAAAATAAATAAATTATTGCAGATTTAAAGAATGGCTTTGTTTACTAAAGTTCAAAACGATGACGCCATTGCAGGCAGGATCTGCTAGACTTCAGACACATTGAATGATGAACTCAAGGGAAACGACTTAAAATGGGTGGGCGTATTATAGTACTTAGAAAATGAAGTCTTGAAATTATGATTCTGAAAAGCGGGCGCTGGTTTTCTTTCATCTAAGGCCTTGGCACCATCGAGTGTCTGGCAGTCCTCTGCTGGCTGCTGCCTCTCTGTCTGTGTCTCCTGGGGTCCCCTTTCATTCTAGTCATTCTTTAACGCAACGCTATATTAAGATGAGAGAGAGGGAAGGGGGAGGCAGAGTTATTTTAATGGCAGCACTGGCCACAGACTAATAAGATTCTGCTGGATCGGACCAATAAAGCGCTAACAGTGACACCTGACAAAGTGATGTGGTTTACCAGGACCACGTCAACAACCTGCAAACTATACTTCTGCATGACCTAACAGGGCCACCATGCTTCTAAATGACTAAAATACACGCGTTGAAAGAGTAGAGCCACGCCAATGAGTCCCTGTGTTTACTTTTTATTTAGAATCAGCCGGCGGTTTTTGAGCTCGTGAAGCAAGTTGTGGCACGACACTTGAAGTCACGCTGAGAGCAGAGTTGCTTTAACGGCTGTTAACGAAACAGAAAAGGCGCTCGTCAGGTGGCTGCAAAACATTAAAGGATTTAGCTTGTTATGGTACAGTCGCAGGAGGGGAAGCTACGTTTTCCACTCAAAGTTGTATTTATATTCACGACTTCATTCTTCACATTTTTATCTCACTCATGTAAATGTGAAAAAGTAGGTAGTTAAATTAAAGGACAAGTCTTCTTCTTACTGTCAACAAAAAACAAAGATGAATGTATCCTACTAACAAGTATCAGCCGTGTTTCCAAAGCCTGATATATCTTTTTCCAAAAACTATTAAAAACACATCAATGAGCACCGAATGTGGGTTAATCCACCGCTGAAAATAGTCCCCAACAAATGCTCTATTTCCTCCTGTTTGAGTAACATTTACTAAAAACTACAGTGAGCAGCTGTTTTAGGAAATTACTAAACAAAATATTTGTGAGGTGTTTTTAAAGATTTACATCTTCAGAAAGAACCAATGGGGTTGAAGGGTGTAGAAGCCAGAAATTGACAGACGAATAAAGAATAATGGCTGCATTATCCTTTAATAAAAACCCTATTTGAAGCTCTTTAATGTGGGTCAGATGAGTCATATTTAGAAAAATAATTCATCTTTAATCTACTTTAGTAGATTCTAAGGACAGACGGTGTCGTATGCCGTAAAGCCCCTTGAGGCAAATTTGTGATTTGTGATACTGGGCTGTGTAAATCTCTCTTTGTGGTTTTATAATCCTTCACGGCCTCCTAGATTTTTTAAATATAAACTCTCACACGAATAAGAAAATCCCTACCCAAGGCTATAAGAGATGCAAGCTCTGTGAACATTTTTTAAACAACAATTATTAACAAAAACTTACTTATTCAGCATTGCTTTTAACTAACTGTCACTCTTCCCTTGTTTTGTTCTATCTGTGTTTTATCTTGACATATTTTATTGGTCGTATGCCTTTCTTTATTTTAGTGCTGTCTTTTAAATATTACATTGTCCTTGGCAAACCTGTTCTTGCGATTAGCTGCTTCTCGTGTCTGTTACTCATTTCTTTGCTCGGTTTTATTGCGCAGCATTTGCACCATTTTATTTTGCATGTTTTATTCTCTTGTTCCTTCACTTCTATTGTAGCGCACTTTGAGCTATACCCCCTGTATGAAAGGTGCTATATAAATAAAGTTCATTATTATTATTATTATTAGAAATACAATTGACTTGACTTGACTTAATCTACAGGGTATTTGTGCAAGAAATGATAAGCTCAAGGATTTCAACCTATGTGAACTTTGCACTGAGGAAAGTCCCTTTGTGCAAACTCAAGATAATCTGCACAAACATTTGCACCTTTGCAGTCTGTTTGCACAGGTACACTTTAAATGTATAATCACACAACAGAAATTAACAGAGTGCGTGGGCACCGCTTTTCTACACACCTGGGTTTAAATGAACATTTTTCAGAAAGCGTCATGGTTAAGCTCTTCCTCGCCCCCTACAGTATATACTTTATGTAAACAAAAGAGACAGAGGTATTTTTATTGCTAGTGTTTCTCTAAATTAAGACCACATTTCCCATAAAACCCTGCTTCCTGTCCCTCTTGACCCTCCTTTGCATTAAAAAAGACAGCCAGTATAAATTCTTGCAGCCCTTCTTACTGTTTTTGTGCCATAAAATGATGCAGCAGATTTTTCTCGAAATCCAAACCAGTAAACACAGCAGAGGCAGCTTTCTTAGAGATGGTGTTGTTTGTTCACAGCAGCTGTAATTATACATTTCAACTCCACTTAATTGATGCAGAAAATAACTATGTCAACTTTACACCTTTACACCAATAAAGCCTGAGTATGCAGGAAGACTGGCTGGTTGTTATTCAGGTAATCAGGATACTTTAATAAAGAATAAACAACTGCTTAAACTGCTCGTATACAGAATGAACAGCTAGAGAATAAAGGACTAGTTTAACATGTTGGTAAATACACTTATTTGCTTTCTTTCTGAGAGTGAGAAACATTTATATCAATCAAGCTGGAGTCAGGACGTGTTTAGCCTAGCTTAGCACAAAGACTGGTAACAGTTAGCCTGGCTCTGTCTGAAGGTAACAAAATTGGGCTACCAATCCCTCTAAAGCTCAATAATTAGCAGGTTATATCTTGTTTATTTGTGTAAAGGCATCAATTTGCTGTTTTTACGGGGGGTTATGTGCTGGACTATGTCTTTGCTGGGACCAGTAACTTCCTGGTTGCCTGGCAACTGCTCAAAGACAGAAAATAGACAAATAACCCACCATAAAACAGTAAATCGTCATTTTTACACTTTGGTTTTTGTATGGATTTTAAAAAAAATGATACAGTATAACGTAAGTGAACTTTACTGGTGCTGGTAGGTGGATTTTGTGACCGTTAGCCTGTTTCTGCTGTCTGTTTCCAGTCTTTATGTTAAGCTAAGCTAACTGGATGCAGCCTTTGGCTTCATATTTACCGTACAGACATGAGAGTTGTATCGATGCTCTCATCTAACTCTCTGCAAGAAAGCCAGTTTTCTTTCTGTATTTCCAAAAATGTCAATCTATTCCTTTAATGTCAGGATTGAACCTGTGGCCTCTCTACAACCTGGGACAACCTGTCGCCTTATTACTCTCATTAAACAAAGTCAAAGTCTGTCCAATTAACAACTGATTATGTTGTCAAGTCGTGTTGGTTGTTGTTGATTTATTCCAAACTGAAATGTAAAGTTTTATTATCATTTTACTGCAGCAGTAACTTTGTGATCTGAGGCATTAACAAAGCCAACTTTACCCAATACTCAAACTTTACCCATAAATAAATATAATTTATGAAGTGTTTGTTTGCTGTTGGTGAGATAAGGAGGTTTCTCTTTTTTTCTTTCAGTTATCACACTGGGTGGTTTTATCTAAAAGGAAAGGGAGGAGACGTGATGCTGTGTTTTGTTAGCGAGCCTGAGGGCTTCAGTAACAGCACACCTCCCCGCTGATGAGACGACTGCAGATATCAGATTAAAGGGAGGCGTGCGAGGCCGGTGGTCCCTCTCTGCTACTATACATCCTGTGTGTACTGTGTGTGTTTGACACCTGCATTGGTGTCTCGCAGGATCGTCCGGTTTCCCTGGCAGATAGGCGAGGAAAAGGTTCGACGTGTCTTTCGGGAAGCGCTGAAAATCTGGAGCGATGTCACCCCGCTCACCTTCACCGAGATCCACAGCGGGAAGGCCGACATCCGCATCGACTTCACAAGGTGGGAGGACTGAGTCATGGACGAAAAAAAACATCTTTAATTAAAAAGGAAAAGGAGCCTGAACATGCGCTTTATATGTAGATTAGAAAAGACAGATGTTATTGCAGAAGGAATTAATTTGTTATGAGGCAAAAGGTCAGAATACTAATATTTTTAGCCATGCTAGCGGCCACTTTGATCCAGACTGAAATATCTCCACAACTATTAGAAGGATTGTCATGAAATTTGGTTCAGACATTCACGGTCCCCCTCAGGATGAACTGTAATAACTTTGGTGATTGTCTGACTTTTCATCTAGCGCCACCATCAGGTCAAAATTTAAACATTTCCAACACTTTGTTTTATGACCAAATACCTGCAAAGCTGAAGACATTCCCATCAGCCTCAGCTGTACCTTGTGTTTAATGCTAATTGAGCAAATGTTAGCATGCTAACATGCTAAACTAAGATGGTGAACATGGTAAACATTATGCCTGAAAAACATCAGCTTTTTAGCATTGTCATTGTGAGCATGTTAGCATGCTAATGTTACCATTTCGCTCAAACTATTGCTGTTTAAGCACAGCCTACATCAGGACACACTGCTGTCCTATTTCAAGCGTTGACAAGCTGCTCTCCAGAAAACCACATCCTGGCTACTGAACCCAGACTTCTTCTTCTCTACAGCCATGCTAGCGTCCAAGCTAGTAACTCTGAATTGACTTGGGTTCGGTCCAATCACAAACAAGAAGAGCTGTCCCCCCCCCCCTCCCTTTCCGTGATATGAAATGTCGTTCAGGGCCACCGTAACTGTATTATATGAGTCAAAGAAAAAGCTGTCAAAGAAAAAATTTTTGCTTGAAAAAAATGACTAAAACAATCAATTATTTATTAAAATAGATTAATTTTCTGTTCAGCAACTAATTGATGAATCAGCTGATTGTTTTAGCACTACATAGAACATTTGATAAAAACATTTTTATATCACAATTACATGAATCATAAGTATAATGATTTTTTTTTACCGATTTTACTGACCAGCCTCCATCCAACATGTACTTACACCACAATGTCCAATCAACAATATGTATTGTACCACTTTAAGAACTCATGTTTTTACTATATCAGCTCTTTTATGGGTTAACGAGCCGAAGCGCTTCTTTCTTTTCGTGGAGATCCCCTCCGTATTCACCACAAGCAATCCTGAGCATGTCAGTCAACAGAGGCACAGAGTCAAAATATTTTAAATCTATTTATGAGCTTAGGCTGGCAGAATCAGACCAGTTCAAATGGGATTTTGACAAAGATCTTTTGTTACAAAGCGCTTCAGAGAGCCACAAAGATAGAAAACAAGAGATAGCGAAGAAAGAAAAGACGAGCAGATTAGAGTTTTATGGGGGATCTGTGTCATCTTTGAAATGACATCATTCTCTTTCATGCAGCTTGATTTGTTTATTCCTGCAGGGATTTCAAGTTTTTTCCCCTTTTGAATCATCGTTTGGATTCAGGCTTTGTTGACCGTCGTGTCACAGCAGTCTTTGTTTACCTCGAAAATAAGGATTCACACATCTCGTTACTGTTGTGAACTTTCACAATATACGCTGATTAACCCCACACACACCCAACATGCGTTTCTCATCATCATATAACAGTAATGAAAATTGGAAATATAGTGAGGAACATGGAAAATGCTGTGTGAGGAAAAACAATTACTATACATGTATGCTAAGCTGAAAACTAAAATGAGGTAGTCAAAGATAAATATCAAAGTTTTAATTGATTTAATCAGCTGATTATGTTTAAGGAAGAATTATAAGGTTTTCTTTGTTTTTATTGCCTGATTAAAGGACAAAGGAAGAGTATAAAACTTTTATAAAAATGTCTTTTTACACTCCTTTTTAGTTATTCAACTACCTGTATAATTTATTGATGTATTCAGTTATACTTCTGACTTTTCTGATAAGAAGACTGTACTGCATTTACTTTAATTTTTTTACTTTAATTGACAAAAATTCTCTGATTCCAGCTTCTAAAAATGTGAATATTTGCTGGTTTTCTTTACCTTTCTATGATAATAAACTGAATATCTTTGGGATTTGGATTGTTGATTGGACAAAAGAAGAATTTTAATACGTCAACTTGGGTTCTGGTACATTGTGACGGGCAGTTCTCACTTGGCAGACTGTTCGGTACTTTATTTATAAAGTTCATTATGCTTTAAGCCTTCAGAGTGGTTTTAATGTTTAATTAAAAGTGTTTGATTTACGGACCTGCAGGTACTGGCACGGAGACAACCTTCCCTTCGACGGCCCGGGTGGGATTCTCGCTCACGCCTTCTTCCCCAAAACACACCGACAGGGAGACATCCACTTCGACTACGATGAGTCATGGACCCTCGGAAACCACATGGGTGAGTGTTTGTCTGAGAGGGTGAAGACAAAGAAATCTTACAGCCTCTCTCTTGTTCTGCAGCCTGAAGGGTAGCTGAGACAGTGAGGGAAGGACAATATGTTTGTGGACAGTGGCAGCAAGACGATCTGTCAATTAATTCAGTCAAGAAAAGAATAATCCTCAACAAGTTTGATAATCGTTAATCATTTAAGTCATTTATCAAGCAGAAATGCCAAACATTCATTGGTTCTAGCTTTTCAAATGTGCGTCTTTGCAACTTCTCTATGTTGCATATCGTTTTCACTTTTTTGGACATTTTATTGACTAAACGACTATTTTTTAGGACAAAAACAAAATGAATTGATAATGAAAATATGATATAATCATTAGCTGCAACCCTAGACTATATAATAGCATAATAAAAAAAAAAAAGTGTCATTTCTTTCTTTTGGACTTTATTTTTATTGCTTTAAGTTTAAAATAAAATAAAGCAGACCAGGTCACCAGAAGCCATTCATATGTTCATACATAATAAGGATGGGTTAACTGTATGTTAAAGTGTAATTCCCTGGGCTCTGTTTTTACATATTTTGGGGTCTAAATGACGAATAGGTACCAAAAGTTTTAGAAGATTGGTCCAGTAGATCGCCTCCGCCTACAGCCGCGAAACAGGCTGCAATGGCTGCAACGTAATCCTTTGGGGCAACTGCGTCCGTCAAAGTCCGTCCACTAAAAGCGCTTGTTTTTGCCACTGACTCTGGCTCAGACTGTTATTCTAAGTGTCTGACAACAGTATGGAAAGGATCCCTACAGAGACAGACCGTTTTGTTAAAGAGTAAGAACATTTTTGTTTAACCAGAGACAGAAGTCTCGCTGAAGGAAAAGCCTTGTGAAAGCTGAGTTGTTGCTGGAAGACGATGAAGTTTCTGGTCCTCTGGTTTCTGTCCTCTGAGGCTTGTCTACACCCCCACCCCCCCACCTCCACAGGCACAGACCTTCTCCAGGTTGCTGCCCATGAGTTCGGGCACGTCCTGGGCCTGCAGCACTCCCGCGAGCCAGGAGCCATCATGTCCGCATACTACTCCTTCTCCTACCCGCTGAGGCTGAGTGAGGATGACAAGCAAGGCATCCAGTACCTGTACGGAGCTCATCCGCGAGTCCTGCCCTCAACACCACCAGCCACGCCGCCTCCACCTCCGCCCCCGCCAAACCCAGAGACCAACGAGATCGTCACTAATGTGAGTGGAGCTGATGCAACATTAAACCACCAATCACGGGGTGACTGTATAGGATGAATATTGCCTTACACATCATAAAAATGCTGAAAGTGTATCTGCACACTTGCCAAAAACCCTGAGGAAGGCAAGTGTGCAGATACGCTTTGGTCAGTTCTGAGGATGAAACCTATTGACTTTGATAATGCTAGCATTGTCATGTTAGGTTTTTTGTGAAAATTATTGGACAGATTTCCATGAAATTTGCTGCAAACAGGATGAACTGTAATAACTTTGATGATCCTCTGACTTTTCATCTTGCGCCATCATCAAGTCAACATTTTAATTTGTACAATACTTTTGTTTATGAAAAACTAATGACGTTCCCATCAGCCTCAGCTGTACTTGTGTTTAATGCTAATTAGCAAATGTTAGCATGCTAACATGCTAAACTAAGATGGCAAACATGGTAAACCTGACAAGCACCAGCATGTTAGCATTGTCGTTGTGAGCACGTTAATGTTAGCATTTAGCTCAAAACACTGCTGTGCCCAAGTACAGCCTCACAGAGCTGTTAGCATAGCTGACTCTGTCAGCTATGCTAACAGTTATTGTCAACAAATAGCCCGAAAAGACCAAAACCATCAACGTGTTAGTCCGTCTCTCAGTCCTGTCTCACTTCCTGTCTGCGGCTCTCAGCTCCAAGCCCATTGGTTCCTGCTGAAGACGTAAATCTTTAAAAACACCTCACAAATATAAAGTCAGGGTCAGCAATTTCCTAAAACAGCTGCTCACTGTAGTTTTGAGCAAACAGGCAGGAGGAAATAGTGCATTTGTTGGGGACTATTTTCAGCGGCGGAGTAATCCACATTTGGTGCTGTAGCGTGTGTGTGTTCATGGTAATGAAGGAACATGTCACCCAGTGCAACAGTGCAGCTCACTGATGTGTTTTTAATAGTTTTTGGAGCAACAATGGAGCTCTATGGCACAGAGGAAGACGTTATCCACAGGGAATACTTGTTTGTAGGATCTGTTGACAAGAAGAAAAAGTCAGAGCCTTATTCTTGAAGAGGCAGTGGTTTCTGTGGTTATAACACACTTGAATAGAATGAATATCTTTGAAACTACACCACATCATACAAGAGTGCATTTTTGAACCATGATAAATGAGGGTCGAGGACAAAAGTCATCTTTTAGTCCCGTAAGAGTTTCTCACAGGCGAGCGCTGAGAAAAACGTTCCATTCAAAATATTATTTCTTATTAAACTTGTAACAGAGAGGTTTTTCACTGGACTTTAAGACGCACAAAACCCTCTTTTTTTATTTTGGGATCCTTTCAGACAATAAAACAGCTCCTTAGCACTCAATCCCACTGCAATAAAAATCCCTCTTATTAAAAACTTTACATTTGCGTGCAGAAATGAAGAAGTGATCTGTCTCATTTCCAGCCCGACGCCTGCCAGACGGACTTTGATGCTGTGTCTATGATCCGAGGGGAGCTGTTCTTCTTTAAGTCGGGCTACGTTTGGCGGATCAGGGACGGGCATCTGGAGAGCGGTTACCCGGCGCTGGCGTCCCGTCACTGGAGGGGGATTCCCGACAACATTGACGCCGCCTTTGAAGACAAGTCGGGGAACATTTGGTTCTTTCAAGGTGGGCAGCATGGACGATTGAGCTGCTGTAATGTGGTTTATGGTTTCACGTGAGCGCAGGATCATCAAGTATCGTGCACTTTTAGGCAAGTTTAAACAGGTGTAAAATGTTAATTAACACAGAGCTGTGGAATCATTGAAGTGAAGTCTTTCTGTGAATATTTCCATCAGATGTGGTTAAGGTAGTATGGAAACAGGAAACACAGATGCTGTAGGGCTTAAACCTCTGACTCTGACAAACTCTGGTTTGTCTCCACTGAGCTACACTGCAGCTCCAACTGATCATCCAGAAATAAGACATGAGAGAAAAAGAAATGAGATGAAAAATTTATGGTAACCATGAGGAAATTGTTCATTTGACACAGCAGCAAAGAAGTTGCCGGGTCACTAAACACCCTCTAGCAGCCATGTTGGATGTCTTCCACTCTTGGGCGGTTGCCAACAGATGTCTTTGTTTGTTCATGCACAAGGCGGACAATTTCTCTACTGTTTTGACAGGGAACAGATTATAACTGATACATCTGGCTGAGTTTGTATTTAAAGATATACTCCCTGATTTAGTTTCAAGAGCAAAACCAAATAACGTAGCTTTAAAACATCCAAGAGTGATCTCCGAGCAAATTCTGGAATTTGCAGGGCTAATTTTGGGAGCTAGCTAACCCATGTTTCTGGTCTGCTAGCTACTAGCTAACATAACTGGTAGCAGCTAACGTTAGCATGTCAACATAAACATCACTGGTTCAGCTTAACGAGCCAGCTGTCTACTTACCTAGCTAATTTAGTTTTATTTGCCCTAACCAATCAGCTGCAAGTGATGTTCCACCAACAGCTACAGACGCTGCAGTAATGGTTGCTAGGAGCACTTAACTTGACGTTTTTCACAGTGATCTAAGAAACACGTCAATTTAAACGTTTTTATTTCTGTAAATTGACTCACAACAACTTGTACAACAGCGTTGATACACTTGTTGTCATTTTTTTTGTCCCTGTTTTTCATGGATGTAGCTAGCTACAGTAGCAACGTAGGAGGATGACGTCCCCATTCTTTTTCCCGCGTACAAAGCTCTGATTGGGCATTCAAAAACAGCCGTCGCCCAGGACCACAACACCAGACCTCCGAGTCGCTGCCCAGATGTACGAAAGTCTACCCAGGATAGTGGCCTACCACCTTGGCTTGACATTTTCATGGGGGGAAACAGAGCTAAAGACAAGACAGTATCCCACTATCTGAGAACATGACTGAATGGATCTTAAATTAAGCAACACAACAAGCATTTTCATCTAACTCACTTGTTTCTTATTTAGAAATATTAAGAGTTAAATAATAATTTATCTATCAAAGCAGAGTCTCAGCTGTAGAAAATGCTGCAGTTAATGTAGAGAAACGTCAAAGCTGTGGCATTAAATCATGTGTAAAATAGCAGCAGCTGCACTTAATGAGGCCAATTAAAATAAATGAGAAACATGACATTTACTACGGTCTCTCTTGGCAGGTGAGAAGTACTGGGTGTTCGATGCTGAGAGGCAGATCAGAGGTCCGGAGTCCATCAGGAGTTTGGGTCTGACGGTGTCCGGGATCCAGGCGTCCCTGCGCTGGGGCCATGACTCCAACTACAACACCTACTTCTTCAAGTCAGGCAGCTACTGGAGGTTCAGCCCCCGTGAGAACCGGGTCGAGTCCGTCTACCCGCGCAGCATGCAGGACTGGAGCGGCATCCCCGACAATGTGGACGCTGCCTTCAGGGACATCTACGGTACGGTCCAAAACCCAAAGTTAAAAGTTGCTATTTGGGGTTCAAAAGGTTAGTAGTCTCTCTAATCTGTCACCTAAAACTAAGCATTTGGTTTGTGGAGTGTGCAGGAAGTACCAGGGCTGGGCGGTATCACCTGAAATCCAGGTGACTGGGTACTTAATTATCGCTTAAAACTTCCGACAACTTTCTCTGTTATTTTAAGGAAACATATCGACATTACTAAAATTATTACTTCACCTTATAGGGCCACCATGCCCTGGTAGGTAGCACTGAGGTCAGTGTAAAAAAACTAAATTACAAGTAAAAGTCCTGCATTCAAAAAGTACTTGTGTGCCATTGTGAATGTGACATTATTAGAGTTCTTCTACACACATATGGCTTCAGTTTTCTGGACAGTTTAAATATTTTATCCACTTTGGGCCTCAAACTGTGATTTAAATGAAACCATGTGAGAAGTTCAGAGGGGAAATTATCTTTTGTGGAACTGCTAACAACTCACAGACATCTGAAACATGACGAGGAGCTACACACTGTTTTTTTTCTTTATGTCAAAGTGTCAAAAGCCAAAAAAAAAGGTTTGCAACCAACTGGTTTAATCTTTAACAATGGATTGTGTTTTAATGTAAATTCTTTATTTGAAAAGTATCTAACAACTATGGAGTCATAGGAGTGCCACAAAAAAGAATAAATCTGGGAAAGAATAAGACAATAAATGTGGAAATATAAAGAGAAATAAATAAAAGAATAAATAAATGTGGATATATAAAGACAAATAATTCTTTTTCCTTTTGCT